>JAULBS010115388.1:0-13306 GCA_032355785.1 Symmetromphalus regularis | reverse complement strand
TGATTTCTTTTTTTTTCATTTTTCCTTTATTTTAATTTCTTTGTTTAAGGGCCCCCGAACCTGAAGTGCCCCCCCCCCCCCAAGTTCTAAATCCAGCCCTGGAGTTATCTCAAGATAAGTAATTTACAAAACATCTCACCAAAACAATGAATATTAAAACTTACCTCAACCCATCAACATCAGAAGTAGGTGTGGTCACACCAAGGGGTGGAGATGGGACCTGAGCAGATCCCCGGCGTGCCGCAGTCTTCTTGCGATCAGCACTCTTCTTCCTCTCCTTGTCAGACACGGATGACTTCTGTTTATCAGCTGCTTTACCTTTCACTTTGGTCGGGGTCAAGTGATCATCTTTCTGTTTGTCCGGAGTCACCGATTTCTCTTCATCTAGATTCTCATCTTTAAATTTGTCATCTATTCCAATATTTCTGAAATGTTGTCATAATAATATATAGCATTTACTTAACAGTTTTATCAGTTTTGTTTTCAGAAAGTCATAGATTCTCATCCTTAAATTTGTCATCTAGATTGTATTCCAATATTTCTGAAATGTTGTAATAATTATCCTGTAGAACTCACAACTTTTATAGCAATTACTTAACTATTTATGAGTTTTATTTTCAGAAACTGATAGGCATCTCTATATTGATGAAGGGCTATAAAGAAATTAAAATATGTAAAGGAATTTATATTAAAATAATCCCAAAATGTTGTCAACACCAATTAGAAATATCTGCTTTACTCATGTCTGGGATGGGTATATGTTTTACAAGTAAGAGTTAAGGGAGAGGTGTTCTCAAAATTCAAAATTCAATTTTAAACAATTGAAATGTATATTTTCCAGTAAAATGGGGACATATAAGGCATACACTCAATGTACTCTTAAATCTGCACCTATATGACAAGCAAGTTTTACAAAAATAATAAAAGAAAAATAATTATAAATCAATTAAAAACTGATAATAAATGGCTAATTGCAAGTACTAATATCAAATACACAATTGCGAAAATCGCTTCCTGGAAGTGGTCAGAACTGAACTTGCCCCTCCCCATCCAAAAGGTGTGTCACTCCCATCCCCACATTATAGACCCTTTGTATACTTCTGTATATTTTAGCTGAGATCACATGTTTAAGTGTTACATTGTTACAATAAAGAGAAATACTGGTAAATATTATTATTATTTTAAGCATTTTAATTTGAATTACTTAAAGCAAAAACTGGTCGGGGAATAATTATATAGGCATCTCCAGTCCAAAAAGTGGAGGGATGTGTCCCACCCATCCCCACCAGGATTTACGTACCTGCAAATAAAAAATAATTAACTTACGGGTCATCCAGTGATGATGCTACAAAAATATATCTTCCTCCAAACTCGGAGATGGGAGGTGCTCGTCTTTTCACTGGATATGGTATAACACTGAACTCTGCTGGGGGTGGAATTGGGGGTCCATGAGGACCCAGTCCAAGGCCATCCAACACCTTAGAGACAAAAATAAATTGTGAAATTATGCATTGTGGTGGAAACTCAGTCTGGTTTGATATTTGCTTCTTCTGAACTATAAAGATATTTACAAAGATTAAGTTTCTAAATTTACATGAACACCTAGTAGTAGTATCCTCACTTTTTTCTCCTGTGATTCATGAGTAGTGGATCACTTAAATATGGCTATATATATCCCTTGGACTCTGCTACAAGAAAAGATATGATTTTGATAGATCATGTCAGATTAGTTCCCTTTGAACACCATACTAGTAATATTTAAAAAAAAAAGTTTATTATATTTCTCTTACAAAGTAACAGTTTCATATTAATGAACCATCTGAATATCAGATTAATTTTTGTACCTATATGATTAAAAGATGACAAGAAAAGATAACTCATACAAAAATTATATCATAAATAACAGTGTCATAGCCACCATTGAGGCAGACAAGGCAAATGACTCCTCTGTTTTTTTCCGGACCAAGCTTATAAAACTGTATGAATCTACTTATAATAAAATTTTATTTGGTCATACAGAGGGGCCCTATGCAGATTTAGCTCATCTGTTTTCATCCTCTGGCTACAGTATTGAATAACCTATACTAATTACCTGTTCCATTATGGGCAGACAGTCTGTGTTGAAGATCTTCTCTCCGGGATCGACGGTCTTGTCAGCACAGTCAATAAGAAGATGAGAAATTCCGACAGTATTAAATAACCTATACTAATTACCTGTTCCATTGTGGGCAGACGTTCTGTGTTGAAGATCTTCTCTCCGGGGTCGACGGTCTTGTCAGCACAGTCTATAAGAAGATGAGGAATTCCGACGCCATCGTCATCCTTCCTATCTTTACATTCCACATCAGTGCTCTCCCCTTCTTCACCTTCCAGAGCAGCAGCCATAGCAGCCTAAACCAAAAACATTACAAATGTTACATTACGATTGGTTTAACAAAGGTCATGGTATGTGCTATCCTATCTGTGGGATAGTGCATATAAAAAATCTCTTGCTGCTTATCGTTAAGAGTAGCCACATTAGTGTGCCGGTAACAGGTTTCGTGTCTCCTACAAACACCAACCTCTGGTCTGGACAGACAGCACACGAAGCTGAGCAGAGTGTCCAGGACAGAGTGCTAGAACCTTAATTGGATATAAGCATGAAAATAAATAAAACCAACCAACCAATGTTACAAACATCACAAACATGTTACATGCACTCTGTGTTGTGTTACCGTGTTTGTGTGAAATTTATTACGTCGTCCACAATAGGTTCAGCAGAAATTTACACATGTACAAACTTTCCAAAATAAAAATCTGCTTTAACACTACATTAAAATACATAGATAATTAGGATTTTAAAACGCTGGTAACCCAAATATTTGTTTTTCCCAACACTCAATCATACACAGAAAAGGAAATGACTCTAAAAACATTTCTAATATTTTAATTTGTTCTTTTGTATCTAAATTTCATATTTTGTATGGACTCCACCTAATTTGTTTTCAGTTTCCAGAAATATACATATTTCATTTAGGTTTTATCAATATTTACCTCCTTTGCAGCTTTTTCTGCTAATTCTTTCTCTAGTTGTCTCTGTTTCTCTTTTTCTTTCTCTTTCTCCTTGTCATGTTTCTCTGTAAATACATTAACAATACATTTTTATATACTGATTGCAGTTGTTTCCATGTATATATATTATATAGATAGTATGATTTGTACTTGGCTTCTGTGATACAAAGTTAAGCCAGCAATGATGTTTGGGGTTCCTTACATATGTCCCCCAGTATCAAATAGAATAGGGTTTTATTTTTCTACTTTTTTTTAACATTAATATATTTAGACTATTCGATATTTAAAAAAAATATATGTACGTTAGGATCCCATAAGTGAAATTTCAATTTTCATAATACACCCCCTTATACTATGTATACTAGATGAAAAAAAAAAAAAAAAAAAATAGCAATCCCAATTTAAAAAGTAAAAAAATCATTTCAGCGAAATAACAAAACATAACCCCTCTTGTGTTTGTCAACTGACCTTTGCCCTTTCCCTTCTTCCCTGATGGTGGATGCTGACCGCCATCCTCGTCAGATTTCTCAGAGGGAGTCGGTGGTCGCTTCACCTGTAACGAGGTTCTGTCCCAGTACTCGAGCAGGTAACACAGGTCGTTCTGCAGGTGTTCGAATGTACGGAATCGCTGCATCAGCAGTAATTCCGCCTCCTTGGCTGGGTCACGCACCTGCTCCTCACCCTGGCCTGGTATCTGTCCTTCCGCTTCCTTCCCTTTACCTGCCTTGCCCTCCTTCAGACCTTTCTTCTTCCTGTAAACACAAACCATTGCATGATAAAATACAGTTAAATAGGTTTGTGTTCAGAATAGGCTAACCCTGACTTGGTATCTGTCCATCCGCTTCCTTCCCTTTACTTGCCTTACTCTCCTTCACACCTTTCTTCTTCCTGTATACATAAACCCATGGCCGCTGGAACAGGGGGGCAGAGGTGGCGACCGCAGCCCCAATAATTTATCCAGAAGCCATTAAAATTGTTCTTCAAGAGTCTACATTTCGAAATTATCCCGGGGAAGCATGCTGGTGAATTCCCTAGACCTCAACATTGCTAATCTGCCACCACAATGTCACAATTATTCCGGTGGCACTGCATGAACTATGGCATGATAAATTACTATTAAACAGGTTTGTATTCAGAACAGGCCAGCCTTCATAATTTCGATGTAGCGACTTTACTGGTTCTAAATGTTCTTGTTGGGTTTAACATGAATTATAAAAAAACAAGTCTAGTGAATGACCATTATCTGTTTGATCTTGAACACAATGCAGAATGAGAGACCATTTTTTTGGGAGGGGGTGTTTTGTTTAATTATACTATTAGCAACCGTGGATTTGATATTCATCGTCTATTTGTTGTCAAGCATTTGATAATTTTGACTTGTATTCAAGTGTGAACCAGACTCCAACAGGTTTTGAACCACTGTCTTAAGCTTAAGCTTAAGAGTCCAGTGTTCTACTGCTGGACCATTGAGGCTAGTGTAAAGTAAAGTTTGTTTTATTTAATGACGCCTCAAGAGCATATTTTATCTGATCATCGGCTACTGGATGTCAATCGTATGGTAATTCTGACATATGTTTTTAGAGGAAACTTGCTGAAGCCACATAGGCTACTCCTTCCAATAAGCAGCAAGGGACCTTTTGATAAACTAGTTGTGGATCACTGGTTGGAATGGAAAATAGCCCAAACTGCAAATGTGTCCACTGAGAAGGATCGATCCGATGACTGACCGGTTCACAGACAGACACGCTACCGTTTGAGCTAGATCCCGCTCCCTCTGAGGCTACTGAGACAATTACAGTAATTCCGCTTCACATTTTTCCATGACAAGAAAACAGATCAACCACAATAACGTGATTGAGTAGCCAATAGAACATATCTAAGCAGTACTTCAACTTAAATTCAATACTATTTTCCATGAAAGTTTTAAAGATTATTTTTCAACTTTTCTATTTCCTTAAGTTTTATATAATTCTTTTTTCTATTGCCATGAGTTTTCTGGTATTGCAAAACATCTTTCTGAATTTCCAGGTTTACCAAAATTATTAAAATTATTTTACAAGTACCTGTCTCTCTATGGTTTGTACCAGCCCCAATGGTGCTTTAATTAATCTGTTGGACTCATGACTGGTAGGTACTAGGATCAAATCTCAGTCAAGGCATGGGATTTTTAATTTATCCCTGAGTGTGTGCTCCACTTGCACTGAACAGTGGTCCACAACTGGTTTATAAAGACAGGTTTGACTGTATTGTCATCAGAATCATTCAGCTAATAAATCACAGTGGAAAAAAAAAGCCTAGAAATAGAATAAATATGAACATACTTAGCATCATCTATGAGAGTATCACTTTTCTCAGTATGATGAGATTCTGGGCGCTCCATACTGGAGCCAGCCTTGCCGGTGTGATCAGAGTCGTGGGTACGCGGTCCACCCTGAGATTTCTGTATGCGATCTGAACCTGGCTGAGCAGTCGTTCGCCCAGTCTGTGCAGCCTTTTTGTCCTTCTCCTTTGTATCCTGCTGGCCAGCTTTGCCTCCCTTTTTCTTCTTGTTTTTCCTGAAAATTTAATGTGGGTTGACTGTATTGGTGTTTAAATTCATAGATTGATTTATTACACAGTTAACTAGATAAATGATGTAATATCTGCACACACACACAAAATAATAATAATTATAAATATTTTAATTTGTTTTTGAATATATTCCAAAAATCATTTTTTAGGTTAAAATCTGGATTTATGAAAACATTCTTAAATTTGTGTCCATTATACAGATAATACTTAAATATGATACACTTTGAAAACGTATTCTAATGCAGAACAGATATTAATGTTAATGTAAATTAATGTGATTGTGAATTAATATATTATTAAATAAGTAAATTTAATTATATATAACATATAAATTAATATGCAAGTAAATATGTAAATTAATGTTAATGAATATGTAAATTAATGTAATCAATTTGTAAATGAATGTAACGAATATGTATATTAATGTTAATTATGTGAAATTAGTTAAAGAATATGTAAATTAATTTTAATGAATATGTAAATTAATATGTAAATTAATATAATGAATATGTAAAATAATGTTAATATGTAAATTACTATGGTAATGAACATGTAAATCAATATGGTAATGAATAAACCAATCTGTAAATGAATACATACGCTTCCTCTTCTTGTCTTTTTGCTTCTTCCTCTCTTTGTTCTCTCTCTCTTCTTTCCCGCTCTGCTTTCTCTTCAAGTTCTCTAAATAAATAAAACAGAATAAAATTTTAAAATACAAATAAAATGAACTACCCATGCCTGTTCACTTTTATTCATTGGCTACCAATTAAAGAAATTAAATTATTAAGATAACCCTTTTAAGGGGAACTTTGTTCTAAAGTCTGACACCGCCCATGAGGAAATTAAATTTTTATCAGTTTTTGTTTTTGTTTAACAACACCACTAGATCTCATTGATTTATTAATCATCAGCTATTGGATGTCAATCATTGGTCATTTTGACGCGTAGTCAAGTGTGAGCCAGACTCCAATGGGTTTTGAACCACAGTCTTCACCTTGAAAGTCTGATGTTCTACCACTGGACCACAGAAGCTCACAAATTGTCATCAGTGCCACCATCTTGTTTATGTTATTTCCAAGTAACACTAACTAGTGTCGTAAAGTACCGCAATAAAACTGATGCACTACAGTAAGTATTATCTTTTATGTTAACCCTCATCCATAAACATATATCTGCATTCAGGGGACAGTTATAAAACACATCAGATTTCAAATCATTACAAAAATTATATGTAATTATGATGTTTTATTTAAAATGTTCCGCTTTTCTTGTGATGATATTTTATGAACCTCAATGGTCATGCTATGAAGGGGCCCACACTATTGTTATTTAACAAACATAAAATAATTTTGCTTTTAGAACTATATTAAAATAAACTAAATCAATAAAACTATATTAAAATTCAACAATAACAAACATGAAAAACTGAATAACAAAATAAAAAACAAAACAATAAATAAATAAAAATAACTTTAAAAGTGAAAACATTTTAATTATGTTTTTACCCATCAATTTATCTGCAGTCTATGATATCAAGTTAACGTCTGCAAGAAAGTAAAATAAAAACAAACATAAAAGGTATAGGTCTAATTCTTGATGGGCAGTCTACAACTAAAGTAAAGTTTGTTTTATTTAACAACGACTCAAGAGCACATTGATCTTATCATCGGCTACTGGACATCAATCGTATGGTCATTCTGAAATGTTTTTAGAAGAAACCCACTTCTGCCACATAGGCTACTCGTTCCGATAAGCAGCTAGGGGTCTTTTATATGCGCCGTCCCACAGACAGGACAGCACATACCACAGCCTTTGATGAATCAGTTGTGGACCACTGGTTAGAATGGAAAATAGCCTAAACTGCCAATGGGTCCACTTAGAAGAATCAATCAGATGACCGACAGCTTCACAGGCAGACACTCTACCATTTGAGCTATATCCAACTCCCAGATGTTCACAACTTAATGTTATATTTTGTTTTCAGATATTCCTCAAAATACTTCATCCCCACAAAGTCTAAAGTAGTGATAGAAAATAAAATAAAAAATACTATGAATAAAAGATCCGCCTGTGCCAAAAATGATTGTCGGCAATTATTTCAGAAGTTTAAGTGACAAACAAATAATTTATAGTCAAACAACCACCTGTATAAAACAACAAATTAAAAAAAATGAAATTACTTTTTAATTCTGAGTTTTTTAATTTCCAGTCGTTTCTTGTCAACTACTGCCTTCTGGTCTTCAGGGAGAGCGTCGTACTCATCTTCTGACATCTCCTCCAGTCTCTGTCTCTCTTCCTCCTCCGCCAGTTTGGCAAGTCTCTCTGTTCAGAAACAAAAATACAAATCAAACTAACATTCATATCACTGAGTATCTTTCTTCCTCCTCCGCCAGTTTGGCACGTCTCTCTGTTCAGAAACAAAAATATAAAATCAAACTCATGTTCATATCACTGATTGTCTCTCTTGCTTCTCCACCAGTTTGGCAAGTCTCTCTGTTCAGAAATAAAAATATAAAATCAAACTCATGTTCATATCACTGATTGTCTCTCTTGCTCCTCCGCCAGTTTGGCAAGTCTCTCTGTTCAGAAACAAAAATATAAAATCAAACTCATGTTCATATCACTGATTGTCTCCCTTGATCCTCTGCCAGTTTGGCAAGTCTCTCTTTTCAGAAATAAAAATATAAAATCAAACATGCTCATATCATGAGAGCAATAGTAGACACACAGGGGTTTAGGGGGGTTAATTTTTCACTTCATGCTTAAAAAAGAGCAGATGCAGATACTTACAAATTGAGATTCCCAATGGTTCCCCACATAATTTAAATAGTTAGTATTGCTTGTATACTCGCTGGAAAATGGCTTGAAATTGGGAATCCAAAAATATTCACCAACTGAAACCCCCACCTCCTTTCCTTAAAATCAGTGTCTGTGCTTGGAGTATCTCTCTCTCCAAAAATTCATCAGTCTAATATTTACATTTATTTACTAAGTGGTTTCACAAAAATGGAAATGAGCTTTTCAAATTACAAATCTGCTACATGATGTTAAAGTAACATTAAATGTAATGACTAAAATGAAATCTGATATGTTACCATATTTTGACTATAAGGATGACAGACCAGTAATAAAAAAAGTTCTTTAAGAACCATGATGGCAAATGCTGTAAAGGAAAGGAAAGGATAGTTTGTTTAACGAAATCCAAGCACATTGTTTATTCAGCAGATATTAGGTATCTGACATATGATATTTTGTGACTTAAGGCCTTTAGAGGAAACCTGCTCCTACCAGATAGGCTACTCTTTCTTATTAGCAGTAATGGACCTTACATATATACTTTCCCACAAGCAAGACAGCACATACCATGGGTTTTGATAAACTAGTTGTCGACCACTGGTCAGTTAAGCGGCTTACACCTACCCAATGAGCCTTCCAGAGCACTAACTCTAGGTTGGAGCTGGTATCGAGATTAAAAAACTCATGCCTCAACTAAGATTTGATCCCAGTAACTACAAGCTGTGAGTCCGACAGCTTAACCACCACACCACCAAGACTGATTATGCTGAAGAGATGTCATAAAAACTGACCTGTTGTACATGAGATAAACTTGTGAAAAGTTGTTCAACAGAAACCAATGATGAATGGTCAGTTGGATACCTGAATCCATGTCCTCTAATCTTTCTTTAAAAGACTAAGGCAATATAATAAACAAAATATTTAAATACCGTATTTATTTGGCTATAAGGTATGCTTTTTCCCCTCCAGAACAAGCCTTAAAAACCATCTTATAAGCATGATCTAAAGTCAAAACACGGTTTTCGGCAATCTCCAGCTATATTAGCTGGTCACGAAAATGGCTGATTTCTGGTGCGTGAACAGAACCAAGTGTTGAGAGTTGTCTACCCGTAACTTAATTACTCGGTGCTTTCAAAATGCCATACTGCTAAACGTATGGATAAATACTGGGTGTAAATTATAATAAAATTGTCAGAAACCGAGGTATGTGGGTAGTTTTCTGTTCAACAGCACTCACTAATGTGGCTATCCATGCAAGGATGTTAATTTTAATAGATTTTCACACAAACATCGGTGTTAACATGCTCATAGGAATTCTAGAAAATTTCACCCTCTCTTACAAATGAGTCGAAGCAAAATTCTTTGCAAAACACTCTAAAAACACTCCCCATCTTTTAGGCAATATCGCTAAAAAGAGATTATCCTATTGGAGATGTTTTTTACTTGATATATCAGTTCTTACCTTTTTCTTCTAAATCTTTCTTCTCTTGCTCCTTCAAGATGTTGTAGTCGAGTTTGAGCGTGATGAAGTAGATAAATCTGCGGTTGTTGAAGGATTTCAGAATGGCGTTGGCTGTGGTTAGGACGTTCATAGAGAACAGAGTCTCCAAACCGTCAAACACAACACCACGGTGACAGTCATCCAGCTGAACAAAAACAACAACATTACAGAAACAAAATATTACACAAATGAAGTATTACATAAATAAAGTATGAAATAAATAAAGTATGAAATAAACAGAATATTACATCACAATATGAATTGAATATAACATAGTCACACTCACCCATAGGGTATGTCTCTCATTGGTCAATTAATTTACTATGAAACATTTTTAATAAACATCTGTTACTACTAACAAAAAAAAGAGTAGCCTATGTGGGAGCTGTGGGTTTCCTAATTCATACAAACTCATTAACATCTATCCAAGGTTCTCACACTAATGAACAAATAATTTAGTTGACAACAAAATTTAAAGATTCATCGTCACCACCATCATCATCATCACAATCATTATTGTCATCATCATAATCACAATCATCATCATAATAATCATCATTTTCATCATCACAATCATTTTTGTCATCATTATTTTCATCATCATTATCATTACAATCACCATCACCTCATCATCATCATCTGTTATAATTATTACATTGTACTCACTTGCATTCTCTCAGCTAGAATTTCCACAAGAATTTCTTCTGGGAGCAAGCAACTCATTAATGCATCCTCACCCGACACACTGGCACTAATACTGAATCTACGAGCAACAGGAGCAGCGAGTGGTGGGGGGCTGCTCGGAACCTGTTAAACAAAACATCACATTAAACCAGGCACTAATACTGAACCTACGAGCAACGGGCAGCGAGTGGTGGGGGTCTGCTTGGAACCTGTTAAACAAAATATGTTAAAAACATGTTAAAAAACAAAATATGTTAAACCAGGCAGTAATACTGAACCTTCGAGCAACAGGGGCAGCGAGTGGTGGGGGGCTGCTCGGAACCTGTTAAAAAACAAAATATGTTAAAGCAGGCAGTAATACTGAACCTTCGAGCAACAGGGGCAGCGAGTGGTGGGGGACTGCTCGGAACCTGTTAAACAAAACCCCAAAACACAAGAATTGTAACAAATGTTAAAGGAGGCTTTTATAATACATTATCTTGCCTATGTAAATTCTTTAATCCCATTGGTTGTTTGCCTTTGGACAAAACCCTTATACTCTGGTGAGTGGAGCCAATTTTTCTTATACCATATCAGCATTTGCAACAATTTTCTGGCACCCCAATTATATTAAAAACAAAATTCATAATAAATTAAGTATATATAATTATTTTTAACTATCAAATACACAATTTCAATATTAAAAAAAAAAAATTGGCAAGGTGTAAAAGAACACACAGAGAGTACATAAAAAGCCATTTGCACTTAGTGATGCTTCTACAACTTATATTGTCATAGTTAGAAAACCACTCATCTGACTACATGTGTAGAAGATTTATTAACTGACCTGACTTCCAGTTCCTCCCTCATTAGACGACATGTTCGCTCCAGTCTTGGCTCCAAGGATGCTCCCCACATGATGTTTGTCCTTCGTCTTGGAGTCGGTGATCGTGCTGGTCTTGCGATTTGTCACCTGGGAGACGGCAGCACCAGTAGCACCGCTTCCTGCCAACACAATTACATACGTTATAGTATAGGAATGTTTCTCTGATCAGTAGCTATTAGTATAGGTGTCAATAAAGCAGTGTTTGTAACACATGGTCAGCAGAAAGAAAATAAATATTTGTTTAATCAGCGTCTATTATGTAGACTGTACCAAGTAATTAATGGCCATTGGCTGGAAAGAAACAGAAGTTCAGGTAGGACATACAGGTGTACAGGTAAGACAGAGGAACAGGTAGGACATACCAAAGAACAGGGAGGACATACAGATGTACAGGTAGGACACAGAGGTACAGGTAGGACATATAGGTAGAACATAGGTAGGACATACAGAAGTACAGGTAGGGCATACATAAATTCTGGTAGGACATACAGAAGTACAGGTAAGACATACATAAATTCTGGTAGGACATATAGAAGTACAGGTAAGACATACATAAATTCTGGTAGGACATACAGAGATACAGGCAGGACATACATAAATACAGGTAAGACATAAATAAATATAGGTAGGACATACAGAAGTACAGGTAGGACATACATAAATACAGATAGGACATACAGAGGTAAGGTAGGATAAAGAGGTACAGGTAGGACAAACAGAAGTACAGGTAGCATATACAGAAGTACATACAAAATTACAGGTAGAACATACAAAAGGTATGACATTAAAGGTAGGACATAGAGAAATACAGGTAAAGCATACAGAAGTACATGTACAAGTACAAGTATAGACCTACCAACTCCCTGTGTGTGCGCTGTAACTGCTTCCACACTCAGCCCTCCAGCGAGTTTCTTCTCTACTTCTTCCCCTTCCAGACCCTTCAGCTCTTCTGCTTTCTTTGCAGCTTCAGAACAAAGTTCCCGAGCTTTCCGACCAGCAGGGGTATTGCCATTGGTGATCGATTCCATGACAACCCCGTCAACAGTCAGAATGGCAGCTTTATATTTCTTAGCCAGTTTAACAGCTGTGGTAGTTTTACCTGAGTTTAAAACAACAGTTTGTCAAATTAAAGGAAGAAATGATTGTTTGTTTAATGAAATCCCACCATACTGGTTAATCAGAAGCTGTTATGTTCAGTGAGCCTCAGTGGTGTAGTGGTAGGACACTGAACTCTCAAGACAGTGGTTCAAAACCCGTCAAAGGCCATTTCACACTTGACTACCTGTCAAAGTTTATAAATGTTTGACATCAAATAGCCAATTAATATATCAAGTGGTGTAGTTTAAAAAAAAAAAAAATTGTGACACATCATTCACATAAAAAAAAACCCACCGCTGACACATAAGCTACTTTTCCAGTTAACAGTATATGGTATTTAAGTACACATTCCCACAGACAGGATAGCACTTATCTCAGCATTTGTTAAACCAGTTGTGGACCACTGGCTGGAATAAGAAATAGGGTCCACTGAAGGGGACTGATCTGACGACACACTAGATCTAAGGTGGACACTCAACATTTTAGCTAAGTATCACTTTGCAAACATAAAAAAAAAAGTTCAAAGCTTTAAATATCTCAAAATATAATTTCAGGATAAATAATGCTATATTAAAAAGTTATTTTCAGGATAAATAACACTATATTTAAAAGATATTTTAAAGATACATGTATTTGAAAGTTATATTCAGGATAAATAATGCCATATTTAAAAGATATTTTCATAATATATAACGTTATATTTAAAAGATAACTTCATTATAAAAGATAATTTCAAGATA
>JAULBS010115377.1:0-14672 GCA_032355785.1 Symmetromphalus regularis | reverse complement strand
TGTTATGAAATGTTTAACAACAGGATGACAGAACTCTCCAGACCCCCTGCCACAGTCTAGAACTTTTTACCCAAAAAATGTGTGCTGTATATGTCTTACAATGTATCTGTATAATATGTTAAACCGTATATGTATTTACTGTTTATATCATTCATATATAATGGAAATAAAGAATTGAATTGGGCCGTCTGAGTGGTTTAAAATATGGAGTTTGGTTATCAAATCTGTCCGCCACCAAGTTTGTAGTGAAATCCTCAAAGAATCAAGATTTTGCAACTTTATTGTGTTTCCCCATTCCATAGTAATTGATAATTGATAAAATAAGGTCATGTTTAGGGTTTGAGTTTGGGTTAGCAATAGCCTAGGGTCAGTTTTAGGGTTTGGTTAAATTTTAGGGTTAGGTTAATGTCAGTTTTAGGGTTAGGGTCAGTTTTACAGTTTGAGTTAGTGTCAGTTTTAGGGTTTGGTTAGGTTAGGGTCAATTTTAGGGTTAGGTTTGGTTAGGGTCAGATTTGGTTAGGGTCAGTTAGGTTTTTTTTTTTTTTTTTATATATCATTTTTATAAAATAATCTTTTTTTAAATATAATTTTTTATTTTTTATTTCTCCCACAAAAAAACCAAGACCCACTTTTTTTTAAGAATCCCCACCAAAAACATATCTTTTTTAGACACTTGTTTGATATTGTATTGGCATTTTTATTGTATATCTATATATTTCTTGTAATGTTATGGTCGGAAACAGAAGCATTTGTTGTCAGAAAATTGCACCAATATATCGTATGGGTTGTGAGCTGAACATACTGCAAATCAATAACCAATAAGCAGTATGTTCCTGAACCACCACAAACCAATTTTACAATAAATTTTACAGAAGCATTGCTGATGACTGAATACTATGGTATAGAACTAGTCCAGAACATGTATATACTGCTTATTGATGGACTGCCAATCAATAACCAATATGTCCGATCCATGTTCTGGACTATACCAGTCAGTCACTCAATGATCAACTGTACCCTATTGGGGTAAATTTACCTTAGGTTGGGAACCCCTTAGATTAGTTGTTTGCCATTCCCCATAGCATGAATGATGGAAATACTCACGTCATAAAACTATAGATTTCACTGACTGGTAAGTTCCCACTTTCACTGTTTTTCAAAGCAAGTGCAATGAGACAACTGTATGAAAATACTGGTTTGGGAAAAACTTTTTCTTGTTGCTGCTCAGTTTGGGACGAAGGCAACACACTTTTCTGAGTCATCTGTGGTCCATTTTGTAAATGACCAACTAACACTGGTGAGCTAAGGGAAGGCGATAAAACGTTTTTAGTTCCTGACTGACCAGGTAATGTGACTCGTGTGATATTGTAAACTGTGTTCATTCCTTCGTTATGGTTTGAGTTTAAACTCGCTAACGACTGGATGGCACTTTGAACTTGAGACGTTGTTACATTGTTCACAGTAAGTGTAACATTGTTACAACTATCTGTCAACATGGCATCGCGCACCTGTTGGGATGACGTTTGCTGCAAATGAATTGGAATGACAGTTCGTGGATTTACTAATAAATTAGGGTCCGTATTTTCCGATTCACGCACTGATTGATGAAGCTGTTCCATAGCTGCGTTTTGAAGCCAGTCCAAATCCCCCATGTCCGACGAAGTTTCTGGTAGAATATTGTCAAAATCAGGAAGACCTGGGTTTTCAATTTTCAAATCGTTCTCATGCCTGTCAGAGTCCGAATGCAAAACAAATAAATTATCCATTTCATGTCTTTCATCGCATGTAATCATATCCATTATGGACATGGGATCGCCGTCTCCGTGATTGTAAAAATTATCCATTTTAAAAAAATAAATAAAACGTCTCCGTCGGTATAGTGAAAACGTTCGAAAACAAATCCACGAGTTTGTCAAAATGTGTGTTGATTTCCTTGCGATGTTTCCCTGTTAATTTCCATGCATGGAATGTCTAACGTCACCTGTGCGTTTATCACTGCACGCAGTTGTCACTTTCTACTCCATTATAGATAGATGCATACTTTTTCAGTCAGAAAAAAGCTAAAACACAAGGTATAAATGTCTAGATGAAGTTCCCAGTTGTAGTACAAATGTAGTAAAATTCTGTTGGTCAATAGGCTGAACAAAGGAAGGTAATACTTTCAAAATGGATGATCGTCATTGGTTGGTCAAAGTCATGGGGTTTTGAAATCGATCTTGTGATTGGCCGTTGCTACAGGGACCTGTCATAACATGTCTGAGCGAAGTCAACGGAGCAGGTGCCCGTTCTTGTTAATTTCAACGTGATTCTTTTTGATGTGCATTTCTTTATTCTTTTATTTATAAAACTACCGTGCAGCCACATGTTCAGACGGACTTGTTTTTTTTTACAGATCAGTACAATTCAAAACATTCAATATTTAAAATACGCTCTATGACAATATTGGGTGTTACAATTTTTGAAATTGAATTATCTCAGCTAATTAGGACATATTTAATTATAATATAATAAAATATATATTAATATAGAAAAATAATAAAATTGTCACACTGGATTTTTGAATTGTTTATTTTATGAATACTCCCCCCCCCAAATCTATTCTGATTAAATAAATCCAATGAATATTGTAACAATAATTTAAAAGTGTACTCAAGTATAACAATAAAGTAAAAAAAAAAAAATTGTCCAGATATTAATATTTAATCTTGAAAAAAATGTACACATTGCTAGAAAACCATACATATAAAGTAAATTTGTTGAAAACAAAATTAGCAAGTCTTTAATTCACTTATCATTAAAGTGTTAAATAAGTTCTAGTTAGTGACTACAAATTCTATAGATGGCACGTGTTATTATTCATTAAGCTTTCACTTTGCTTTTACAGCACTAAAATCATGTGTATCCATTAACTTGCAGCTTTTAAGAGGACATGTAATTAACTACCTAACATAACATTAACAGCGATAAGCTGAGATGCAATGGGAAGAGCTTAGGTGTGATATGTATGTTATTTGAAATGGTTACATAAAAGATCTTCGTTAGCTCTGTATTAACTTTACTGACTGGACGGTAATACAAGTTTCTCATTATCATTTTATAATAAGCCTAATATTAAGAGTTTGCTTTTAAATTATACCAAATTAAAATTTTGTACACCTAACAGTTAAACTTCCTTTTTATTATTTTTACTTCTAGTCATGAAAGTGAAATAAAATTTAGATTTTGTAACTGAATAATAAATACATTTCACATCAGGTTTATGTTGTAAAAGAAAATGCCCAATAATATGTATTGTGAAAAAACCCTGATATTATCATCCATACATAAATGGTTTAGTGTGTTTAGCTATCAGCTGGACCAATGTTGGACAGCTTGCTGCAGTCCCGACCAGTGTAATGTTGCATCATCTCTTCATTTGCAAGTGTTGCTAGGTCCTGCATTACAGTAGACCTATAATGGACAAACATCTGGACATGATCAGTTGCACTCTCAACAACTCTGAAGTAGACTAACAATAGTAACATCAACTAGCCGTGAAATTCAATCAAGTGATCAAACATACATAAAAATTTGAACCAAAGTATCAACAATTTTTAGAAAGTTACTCAGTATCTGTACAATTACTCAGTCTGTGTAAAATGTTTTAATGGATAAGCAAGGATTGACACCCAAACACATTGTTAGTTCAGCAGCTGTTAGGCATCAGATATGTGTTTTGTGACTTGGTCTTCAGAAGAAACCACTACTGCCACATAGAAAACTCATTCCTGTTAGCAACAAGGGATCTTTTAAATATATTTTCGCACATGGTACAACCTTTGATAAACACATGGCACAACCTTTGATAAACCAAATCTGCACTGAGTCTTGCGGAGCACTCAGTACGGGTTAGAGCCATTATCAAGATTAAAACTTCCTTGCCTGGATTGAGATTTGATCCCAATACCTATCAGCCATGAGTGACAGCTTAACCACTGCACCACTGGGGCCGGAAAAATATGTTTTAAAAGAGTGCTGTTATAACATAATTTTATAAAGATCCCTGTAATAAATGTTTAATAGGTACTGTTCTAAATTTTGAGTCATATTTCTTTGCTGTTATGAGTAAAACTGCATTCTGAGCTATTATTCAATCAAGACAACCTTAAATCTATGTTCTAAACAAAAACATAAATAATTTTAATAATAAAAACATCTGTTGAAGCTGAATATGTGATACAATAATATACCTAGTATCTATAGAGTATCAGTAACTAAGAGACAAATAAAGTAGGTAGGTAGTGCCAAGTATCAAGACTTGTAAGATGATACAGCCAGCACTGTAACAGATATGAAGATTTTACATTGTAATGATTTCTAATAGTGGGTGTGTTCTTTGATGTATGTGTGTCACTGACAGACAGAAGAGTTAAAAAAGTACTGGCAGCATAATAAATGGTCACCTTACAAGAACATGTCAACTCAAGTATCGGCAGAAGAATCAATATTTTTCAATTAATTCTACTGCCTTAGTTTCAATGGATACATACAACATGACAAAAGAGTCATACGTTTCATAAACTTGACATAAATGTAGATCACTAGTAAAGCGTGAGGTGCAATGAATAATAGGATCAAACCACCACAGTAGACATATTGGGCTATTTCCATTTCTTGAAGATGTGGTATTTTGTCTAGCACATTTTCTCTTGTTTGGGCTTTCTTATTACTTACTGTACCATATGTTCAGTAAGTGAGCAGATATATTTGACATACTTGAGAAGTCGCTAGGGGCTCAATGGTTCAAAAAACAGTACTTTAATGACACTGCAGCACATTGTTTAATCAGTGGCTATTAGATGTCAGAGGAGCGGGATGTAGCTCACATGGCAGAGAGTCTACCTGTGAACTGGTTGGTCGTCGGATCGATCCATCTGCAGTTTGGTTATATTCTGTTCCAACCAGTGGTCCACAACGGGTTCATCAAAGGCCTTGGTATGTGCTGTCCTGTCTGTGCATATAAAAGACCCCTTGCTGCTTATCAGAATGAGTATCCTATGTGGCGACAATGGGTTTCCTCTAAAATATATGCCAGAATGACCATATGATCGACGTCCAATAGCCGATGATGAAATAAAAATCAGTGCTCTAGAGGCGTCATTAAATAAAACAAACTACTTTTTATTAGGTGTCAAATATGGTATCTGAAACACATGGTTCACTAAGAAACCAGTTACACTACAGTAGACTCTTTCAAATTAACAGCAAGGCTTTTTAATTATGTACCTTCTCCGACAGGATGGCACACACCATGGGGTCTGTTATACCAATCGTTAACCACTAGCTGGAATGAAAAATTGCCCAATGAGTCTACTTAAGGGGATTAATCAGACAACCCATCACACCTATAGAGGACATGCTACTCGGAGGTATATCAACAAGCGAAAAAATGTACTAACAGATATAAACTAATGTTTAACCCCTTGCCCCAGGTGAGTAGAAATTGCTGGGTATAAGTAAAAATTTAAATGGTGTAGTCTCAAGGATAGTAGATTTTTGTTCACCAAAACACAGATTCCAGCTTTAATTATTATGAGTGAACATTTATAATCAAAAATGTATTACCAATGTTATCAGAGCTTTCCCCAAAAGCATAAGCTGCTGCGGGCCATGCTCCCTTAGCTTTTTACGTAAGCGCCTTAATATTTGTAAGCGCCTTCACTGTAGCACCATGTTGGCTTAATTTGAGGCACCTTGAAAAGGGAGCTCTTCTACTTGTCGGGAACTTTGTCAGACAAAGGTATTTTCTCATTAGGAGGGGTGGGGTACATTATGCTATTGAATAGGGACTCTTGAATTTATCAGAACATGGCTTTCATGATTAGCTAAATTTTGACATTGATCTTTGTAAGCGCCTTAATAAAATCCTGGTTATGTATGTTTCTTTGACAGCTTTGTGATGGGCCAAAAAGGTTGTTTATCTGTCCATCACATGGTTCCAACCAATAGAGGACTAGCAGGGTTTGGTGGGGTCTACTACCTGTTCTAGGCTATTAGTCCCCTAGGTGAGTTGAATTATTGCTCAATTTCTACCCATACTATACCAGTAGCAACTCAAATCAGCTTAATCCATCTTCTCATAATCATGTTTGAGTACATACTCTTATTTGCTTTTTATAATGTACATTTCTTTATTTATGTACATCTAATTTCTAGAAAGAAAAAATAGGTATATATGATAATAACAAACTGTGCATCAATAAACAGTTTAATTTCATTTTCAGTGTCAAAAAGAACAATATCATCCTTACATACATTATGTAGAATACACACAACAGCATTATTTTATTCATGTTAACAATTCTCACAAAATATTGTTGTAACTAAAACGGTCACTGTTTTTATAAATTATAGCAGTTTCACACTTATACAAATTGTTCGTCATATAAAATTTTAAAACACCTTTTATAAAAGTTGATATTGCTTCATTAATTAAGTGTAGAACATGACTTCTAATGATGTGGGTTATTGGGAGTAGCACACTTCATATTATAAAATTCATTATATAAGTGCAATAAATTTTATATATTTTTCTGGTTTTTTTTTAACTATCAAACTGAAAATATCTATCAATTTTTAAGGTTTTTTAAACATTTAATTTTACAATAATCTTACATGTCATGGTTTAGAGAGTAACTTTTATCACAAGGCCAATTAAGACAAACTGTGTGAGGTAGCAGAGTTGTCAACAGAACACTTGTGGGTCTGATCAACAACAGTAAAACATTTCTTCAGTGCTCGTCTGTCCTACAATGAGCTGTGACAAGACAAAACTAACAACTTGACAATTGCATCAGTAATAAAACGCTGCCTGACAACTGCTGATGGACACATCTGTGTGTCACTTTTTTTTATTTTATAAATTGGATATTTGTTGCAAGAGTGCTTGGCAATAGAACTGCATTAGTTACAAATCATTATCAGTGATTTTTGTTTATTCAGTGTGAAAATAAGATCAAGAAAAGAAAAAATGCATAGTAAAAAGGGGAGATAATTATAAAAAAAGGTCAAAATTAGTTACAAATCATTATCAGTGATTTTTGTTTATTCGGTGTGAAAATAAAATCAAGAAAAGAAAAAAAATGCATAGTGAAAAGGGGAGATAATTATAAAAAAAGGTCAAAACAATAAATTGTCACCAAAGTCTTTCATTCATAACTGCAAGTTCACATAATTATATAAAACAGTCTTTCCACTGTAACTTTGTGGGAAATGCACTTACAGTATCTTATGATGCAAAATGGGAAGATAACTCAGAAATTGTTATAATTATTGCATGTACAAAACTGAATAAATGTGACGGTAGATAACGTAGATGTTTGAGCATTAGTATAAAGTGAAAAAAAAAAAAAGAATAAATAAACAAAATATTAAAAAACATGTTTGATGCATAAGGTGTTTGTGATACCGATACAGATCTACAGTCATATCATGTAAGACGAAAAAAATATGATTTATAAATTGATGAATTTGATCTTTCAGATATTCTGAAAATATTAAATAGGTGTAAATATTGTGTGCATGAGAAACTGTACCTCCTTTAATAAAAGTATTTAGTGCATACATTAACAATAAAATAAAGGTACATATAAGTAGCAGTTCATGTAGTTTTATTAGTATTAGTATATCAACACAATCACATAAACCATATCTGATAGTAAATAACACAAACATATACAACACATTCTATCATGAATTTATGAGTTACAATAAATGTGATGAACAGCCATTGCATTGTTGTTTGAACAGACGTCCTTTCAAAGTTGTCACTGATGTAAAAATTAACGTACAACATCAACATATTTTCCATTAAAAAATAATCTTTAAAAAAAATCAAATTTATTAGAACTGTTAACATTTCTATAAAATAAACTACATGTATATATTTTCTTTTTAATCTTTATTTCAACTATCAATGCATGAGATTTTGTACAAACTATTATGGCACAATAGTAAAATGAGTTAGTAATGACACATTCATGCCTTACCTTAGACACACCCATCAAACAATTTAAGATAATAGTCTTCTTTCAAACATCATGTAAAATGTTACCTATCTAACAATACAAAATTGTAGTATGATGCAAATGTTGACTTCAGTTGGAAATACCTTTAGAATAAAATAATACACTTTGGTATTGGGCAAGACATCATATAGATCATACAAAAAGAAGTACTTATGATAAAGTATTGGGTGACAGCTTATGTTAAAATACTTCTTTAAATTTTTACTTATAATTCAAATTTGAGGTTTTGGTGATTTCGTACCAAATAATAGTCTAAACACTAAAGGGCTATATCTCTGGAGTACAAATGAGCACTATTAGGAATCTACAAATAACATGAACCAAATATTTTTGACAACTATTTAAAACAAAACCTATCCAATCTGTTTTAGTTAAGAATATCTTTACATTTACAGTAATATATTTAAAAACATTATATGTACCTCCCAATAATGGCATAAAAAGAGGAACCTATTTTCCATATCCAGCATAAAACCAAGCCAGTTGAAACATTGTGAATTATCATTTTGTATGCACATGAATTTTTTGTCTTATTTTATGTAACCCATTTTTCACTTGCATTAAATTTAAGACATAATTTACAAGGAGACAGTTTCTTGTTCAGTATCAATTAAAATAATTTTATCTTTCTTTTATATTTCAAATTGTTGTCATTTATCCAGGAAAGTCATCAATAACTGAATAATGCTCACTGTTAACATATTTTGTAAATTGGTTGTCACAATAAACTAGAAAAAGTTACCGTAAAAGACACTTGATTACAAATTGATGTTTGTAATACACGTATGATAAATGCATATATGGTCAGTGAATGGAAGTAAATACATAAACAATATGTATACAAAACAGTTTTTTGATAAAAAAAATTACATTTGTCAGAAATTAAATTCAAAACTTTTTTTCAAAAAAGAAGGAAAAAGAAGTCATGTTTTGTGGTTATGTCAAACATTAAAAAAAAATCATACATCATTAAACAACTTTTAAAACTTGTAAAGAAGGTTTTAATAAACCCACCCTGTTTAACTTGTGGCCTAATCACACTGACCTGAGACTTAACTGAAAACTTCAAAATACCTCAAAAATGTTCACCTGCTCTTTATAGATTAGCTTTTAACTTGTTTTAAAGGTCATAAACTGATAAAGCGAGGGCCTATCATTTCAGCATTAAGGTTATTTTGTAATTTTTATATATGTGCCTAAAAATGCCACAGGTAACAGGTATTAAAATCACCAGTATTTAACATATTTTGTTCAATCAGATAACAGATACACATGAACTTGTGGTGATTTCATCATCAGCACTAGTCAGGTCTTCCAGCGAGTCAATATATTTGCACATATCATCTTGCTCAATGATAATGTAAGTAACATCTTCAGAATCATCCAACATGGCTGAGGTGATGCGATCAACATACTCAACTGTCACTTCTGGTGTTTGATGGTCAACAAGCATTTGTGATGACTCTTTAAACTCAGCCACTACAATTTCATCATTTCTTTCATCACACATGCCATCAACACCATTCAATACACAAATCTCTTCAGCATTACTAAGAGACTTACTTTCTTTTATTTCATGAGACATGTTCTTCATGTGACAATCAGAACCAGGCTGATTGTTAGTATCACATGACATGACAGAAGCACCCAACACAGACTCACTGGGGTTTGAACACACAGGTTTACTTTGAGCATAGCTGTACACACTTCCATCTTTGAGCTTTCCAATGGAAATCTTATTCTCACAACTATCCTGATCTTTTTTCAAAAACATGTCACTCTCTGGTATGCTAGAATCTATACATATTTTTTGCACTATATCTGCAAGCACCTCCTCAATCAGACTTTTCTCGGATTCATCTTTGTGAAACATTTTATTAGTATTTCGATCTGCATGCTTACGAACACTGTTATTTAGGATGTTATCTGCCAAAAAGGAATCACATGAACCATCAACCTCATCACATAAACCATCAACCTCATCACATGAATCATCAACCAAGTTTTTACTGGGCACCGACTGTATGTTTTGGTTGTTGCATGTAGCTTTGAATCCCTGACACAAGTTGAACTGGAGTTTTCTAACAATATGGCTTATACTGATTTCCATACTCTTAGAGACAACCATTTTCGAAGATTTACAAGATAAAAGGTCTTGGCCGTCACATTGTGATTTCTTGTTACTTAGATCTTTAACAGGAAATTTAATAGGACTGTTAGAGAGTGCACCGTTACAACTATCCTGAGAAAGGTGACATCTTGGAGATGTGCTGTGTTGGGGTGCAATTCGCCTTGGTGAAGGGATCAACACAGGAGAGGAACGGTGAACAGAAGGAAGCTTAGATGACAAATTTGGTGAGCTCTGTGACACAGGAGAAGCAAGTAAATTTTGAACAATTGTGTTTGCATGCTGTAGTACCTTTGTTGGTGACTGATGCACCTTTGTTGGTGACTGTTGCTGGAAGACAGGTGAAATGTTTACAGGTTGCAATACAATATCTGACAGTGATGTTTGTTGAAACACGTGCTTAGGTGAAGCAAATGATTGCTTGTTATGTCTTTTAGGATCCACAACAGATGATGAATTGTTACTATTTGGTGTTTGAATTCCAAGGCCTTTGGACAGAAAACCAAGTATATCCTTGTCCATCTGGTCCGTTAGTCTTTGAGGAAGAGAAGTGGTTTTTGTTCCTGAAAGTGATAAATCAGGCTTCTTGGAAAGCATCTCCCTTCCAAGTGTTTCAAATAAATTTCTTTTTTCTTTGAATCGGGGAGATACCGTCAAGTTAACATCAGTCACTTTTCCAGTCAAAGGAGAAAGCTTAGAACCATTTGAATCTGATTGTGAAAAGGTTTCCTTTTTTTCTGACTTTAGTTGATGTACATTTGAAGGGCTTAGTGAAATTCTTGGAGAATTCAAAACAACATCTTTCCCAACAATTGAAGAACTACGATCCTTATAGTTTGATTCTGATTTCATTGCTATTGAGACCATATCAGAAAAGTGTCTTCCTAAATTTGACTTTATACTGTTTTTGATTTTATTTATGCTTGTATCATGTACACTTTCAGTGATACACTTAGTGAGCAAATTACGTTCAGAGCACATGTCATTATCTTGAGAAACCAGATCACACTGCACTGCAGGAATTAAATGTGGTGGCTCTAAATTGAAAGACATGTCAGTATTAGAGACTGCAGTCTCCATCATCCGGTCATCAATGTCAATTCGTTCTAAAACAGGTGGTGCTATGTTGCAGTCAGAAAGGTTGTCAGCAACAGCACTGTCGACACTAACAGTAAGAGATTCTGATACACAATGTACTCTTGGCTTCACATACATATACAATGGAAGGTCATCTGAACACATCAAACCAAACTTGTAAAGAAATAACTCTTTCTCTGTCAGGTCAGATACATTTATCTGAAGATGTGGAAGAGGTCGTTTTTCTTTAGAAGACACAACTATGCTTAGTTGAGGTGATGCAGGTCTATTTTTAGCCTTTGATGGCTTGCGAATACGTTTACTTGGTTCCCATTGGGGATTTATTTTAAAACAACTTGGAATGATGTTTGGCTTTTTAGGATCTCTATTTTTTTTCTTCACAGGTCTTGACTGGGTTGATGTTGGCAAAGATCTTTTGGGTCTTAAAACCTTTTGGGACCATGTCCTAGTAATTTTCATCTTACAAGGAATGCGTGTGTGATTCTGATACTGTTTTACAGAATCAAATACCCTGTCACACAATCTACATTTGAGGTTTTTTGGAGGTTTACATTTTGAATTATCAGTTTTCAGTTCATGATAAAGGCCTACTGACTTTTCAGAAGATTTAAGTTTTTTATCTACAGCCTTAGATTTAGACATTTTTTTAACAGCCTGTTTTTCAAATATCTTGCCAGACATTTTAGTGGCTTTCTTGTTTGTAATTTTGTCTTTTATTGCACCTTGCTTTTTGGTATTTGGATGTACTTTTGACTTCGATTTTTTCTCAACCATCAAATCCAATTTCTTTTGTGTTGACTTAACTGTCCTTGTAGTTGACCGTGCAGGACAAAATTCAGAGTCCTTGTATTTTGATCTTGTTTTGGCAGGACTAGGTGGATAAATTCTGTATTTACTATCAACATTCTCAACACTGTCATTATCTGAATCACCTTGACTAGCATTCCTTTGGCCTGTGTTAACAACAGGAATAACAGCTCTCACTGGTTTAGGCTTATTCTTGCTAACTTTTACTGCTCTGTATTTTCTCATGGAAGAGGACTTTGCAACAGGACTATTGTTACCCAGTGTTTTTCCCACAGGAACAGTTTCTGGAGTCCTCAGAACAGTAAATTCTTTCTTTGGGCTATGTACCACAGGAAGAATTTGATCCTGGTTATAGTTGTAATTTAACACTGGATTAACAACACAGGAAATTGTTCTAACAGGACGATACATTTTCAAAGGAACCTGCTTCTCATCAGTGGGAGTGGGAGAACAATCATGTGTTAAAGCTATGTGATTTTCATTGACTGACTGTTCAAGAGACTGACTGCTACTGGAAGAGTTGGTTAAGTCACTTTGATCTGAAAAACACAGATCTTTGCTAGATTTCAAAGGACTAGGTGCAGGTATACACCTGTCTGTATTCACCAATTCCTTATCACTGACCATGATCCTACAATTATCTGTAGAAATGTGATAAATATCAACTTCGTTGTCCTCTTTTATTTCCATGTCTTCAACTACTACTTGTTTCAAGTCAATAGTTTTTCCTGGTTCATCATTTGCATACCCTGAAAAATTACTCTCTTTTTCAAGACTCACATCACTGCAATCAAAATCAGTGCATGTTTCATCATTTGACAAGACATCAAAGTCTTGCCTTTCAGTAACAGAATTTCCTTTTTTATAGGTTCCATCATTTGACAATAAGGCATCAACACACTGCCTTTTAGTCACTGAATGCATTTCCCGTTCAGACCATTTTCTTTTTCTCAAAGGTAATTCACTTACAACTCCTAACTTCAAATCTGCTTGTGAATTACAATGTGTTTGTAATATCTGATTTTCAGAACTACTCTTCTGCTGAACAAAGTCTTTAAGTATTTCAGCACCCACACTCCTTGTAACATGTTCTTCAGAAAGGTTGATACTTTGACTGCTTGTTTCTGTAAAAGGTTTAGGAGAAATACATTTCTCTCCATTTACAGAGTCTAAGACACAATTTGCTGGTATTGGCATATATCTTGGAGATTGCTGCAATGAGGTAACTGTACAATTTCTGTACATTTGTGACTGATTTTTAATTTCCTTACTAGGCTGTTGAGAAGACATTTTCTGTTGAGACCAATGACTGAGAAGTTTATTAATTAACATCTCTTCTTTATTTTGACTGTTGTCTGTATTGTGCAATGAAAATAATGAATCCAATTCATTACTTTCAAACAAACGAGCAGTAGATTCCATTTGGTTGTCTTTTTCAGTCATGAATGGAAAACTGTTGTACACTTGAGAATTTTTATCCTGTTTGTTACAAGGCGTCCGAACATGTGCACGCATTTCACTCAAACTTGTAAACTCTTTTTTGCATATAAAACAACTGAGATCAGTACCAGTTTGTTGGGTTACGTTTGGAAGTTTTTCAGGTGGAGTTATAGCTATTACAGGTTGAGGTGATCTTTCAACTTCAGTTTCTTGTTCTGGTTCTGCAGTAGATTCCACAAATAACTTGAATGCTTCAGCTTCTTGTTCCTTACGTTTGTTCATATTAAGAGTACCCTCGGTTTTGCAAGTTTTGCTGTGCCGCCATCTAGATATAGGGTCTTCAAATTTCTCCATGCAGTGGCGACACCAAAACAGCTTGGCTGCTGGTACACTAAGACGATGACATGGATGATGCGACAGCCGGTCAACCTCCATAGTACTGAAACACACAAGACAAACAGAAGTAAAATAGGAACATATCTCAATGAAGCATAGATATTATTCTATTTTATACCCAATTGCAAATTGGGCTATTTTCCATTTCAACCAGTGATCCATAACTGGTTAAAGGCCATGGCTGTCTTGTCTGTGGGACGGTGTATATAAAATTATTGGAAAGAGAAACCTATGTGGTGGCAGCTGGTTTCCTTTAATTAAATATGTCGGAATTACCATATGATTGACGTCCAACAGAAGATGATAAGATAAAAATCAATGTGCTCTAGAGGTGTCATTAAATAAAACAAACTTTACTTCTTCTTTTTTCATTTACAAGGAGAAAGTTTAATGTTCAATATCACCATTTATCCACGAATCAATGATTCAATCACTAGTTTATCAGGGCCTTAAAGTGATATCAGGGCTTTAGAATATGGTAGCCCGACGCCCATGGCTAGTGATTATTGCGGTCGGGCTACCAAATAATCATTTTCCACTAGCCTGATGGCTAGTGGAATTAAAAAAAGAAAACAAAGAAAAAAAATGGAACAACAAAACTACAATGAAAAGTGCTCGACATACTCGTTTGGATAAATAAAGTCAGACTATTATTAGCAAGGAACACGTGAAATAACTCGCTAGTGTAATCTGCGAAAACAACGCAGTCCACTATTTCTGTGTCCGACAAGATGTCA
>JAULBS010115376.1:0-29775 GCA_032355785.1 Symmetromphalus regularis | reverse complement strand
TTGGTCATATGATTAGTGAATGAATTATAATGTGTTTTGTCATATGATCAATGAATGACTTATCCCCGGTTTGGTCATATGATAAGTGAATGAATTATAATGTGTTTGGTCATATGATTAGTGAATGAATTATAATGTGTTTTGTCATATGATCAATGAATGACTTATCCCCGGTTTGGTCATATGATAAGTGAATGAATTATAATGTGTTTGGTCATATGATTAGTGAATGAATTATAATGTGTTTTGTCATATGATCAATGAATGACTTATCCCCGGTTTGGTCACATGATTAGTGAATGACTTATAATGTGTTTGGTCATATGATTAGTGAATGAATTATAATGTGTTTGGTCATATGATCAATGAATGACTTATCCTGGGTTTGGTCATATGTTGAGTGAATGAATTATAGCGTGAGTTAAACCAGGTGGGTATTGGTCAGGAGATAGGGATTTAGTAAACACCGGTGATTGATTCCCTCCCCTGACCGCTGATACCATGTGTTGAATGAGAAATGAATCCGTCTTTGATGTGCATTCCTTGGCTTTCCTCTTATCTCCGTGCATGTTGTGAAAATGGTCTAGCCACAATATTAATGAGTAATTTGCAAGATTTGCAGCTCTTCCTGCATGTTCCTGTGCTCTGTTTACAAGCATCTACATTTGTGTGTGTCACTTGAAGTAGACATTAACCGTTAGTGCAGAAATGTGATGGAATAGTGTAAACAATAGAGTGAGGTATCGCTATGATGCTCTGCAGTGTTTGTGTTGTCAGATCATGTAAGCATTAGTAAGAAAACACAGTATACCACCATTGTTGTGCTGTCACCTGGTACAGCCATGTGTGGCTTTTCATGATAAATGCTGCCACCTCATTGAGAAAGTTATGCTTGGTATTTAAAAAAAAAAAAACTTTTTTTATTAAAACAAATTTAGGTTTGTTTTGTTTAACAACACCTCTAGAGTTCATTGATTTATTAAATATGGGCTATTGGAAATTAAATATTTGGTTATTTTGACATGTAGTCAAATGTGAGCCAGCCTCCAACGTGATTTGAACCACAGCTATCAGTTTGAGACACAAAGATTAAGCTGTTAGCCTCATGGTTGGTATGTATTGGGATCAAATCTCAGTCGAAGCATGGGATTTTTTATCTCGATACTAGCTCTAACACTCAGTGGTGCTCAACTGGTTTATCAAAGACTACCATGGGAAAATGCATATAAAAGTCCCCTTGTTACTAATTGGAAAGAGTAGCCTATTTTGCATTAACAGGTTTCATCTAAATAATAAATGAATAAACAATGTGCTGGGGTATCGGTAAAGAAGCAATCTTTTCCAATTGATGGTCCACAACTAGTCTAACTAATTCCATGGTTTGTGTTGTTCCATCATTGAGTTTCCTGCACTGGCAGGCAGTCAGTGCAGCAGAATTAAGTGCACAGGACAGCATGCTTGAACCTTAATTTGAATGAATTAACAAACAAACGGATGGATGGATGGATGGATGGATGGATGGACGGACGGACGGACGGACAGACAGATGGACGGACGGACGGACGGATGGATGGATGGACGGACAATTAAATGTTTAATGACACTCCAGCACAAAATCAAATATTAGGTATTGAGTGAAGACATAATTTAATAAAAGTCAAAAATGGCAAAACCCTAATTAATTCAAATAATATTATTTCTGATAAGATTATTATACTCTATACAGTATAATACATGTATATATGTCTGTAATGAACCGTAATTGGATATTAGCAAACAAATAAATAAAAAGTAAATCATAAAATTACCAATCTTAAAATTTACTATATTACAAAATCAATATTTGCAACATCAATATTTTGTAAGGTCGGCTAATTTATTATATTATTGATGTTTATAATGTGTACACACAAAGAGAGTTTATTGACTTCAGTGTCATAAATTACCAGTGTTGTGATCTCACTAAACTCTTTGATACACTGAAATCCTTTTAACTGCATAGCCATGTTGTCCAAATATTGTATGCAATGGACAGGATTATCCGTTTATCAGATATGAGAATTTAAGGTGTTGTGACTATTCTGGTACAGTCTGGTTTTAAAACACAGTTAATTTATCAAACAATGATCAGAAATATACAATTTGCTATGATTTTTGGTACTTTGGAAGATTAAAAGAAATTGTCGTTTTCTATATTTTTTTTATGCAGTTAACCAGACATTTAATAAAAACCATGCAATTAACAGAAAATCTTTACACAGAAATGGATTTGTGAAGCAGAATATTAAGCAAATAACAGATATAAACCTAACTGACTAATGTTTTCTAATTTACAGTAACATAATGTCCATGGTATTTTGTGATTTAAACCTATTAAGTGATTTTGCTTTATTTTTAATAACATATTGCTTGTTTAATTTTATAATAATAAATACTTAACAATTGATTATTGTTTGGTAATGGACAGTACCAGTCTCTCTAAAGCTTCAGAACATTAATAATAGATATGCTACTTTGTTTTGACAAACCTTACAAATCTATTGATCAGTGTGACCTCATTTGAACCTTTTAATAAAATGCCTTCGAACTTTTATCACACCAGATAGAAGATAAACAAATAAATACTCAACAACAAAAGAAATGCAAATATTTTATAACAATGAATTTGGCAAATTTTTCCTAATGCCCAGTAGCATTGTAAATAAGATTGGTATATCTGCAGGGACATAAATCCTGGAGGGATAGGGGAGGAGGTACATATCCCCCACTTTTAGGAAAGGAGGTATGCCTATATAATTATCCACTCAAGTTTTTGCTTAAAATTTTTTAAATTTAAATGCCTAAGTAATAATGTATCTCTCTTTATTGAATGAATGTAGCAATTAACCTTGTTGTCTTAGTGCAAACCATGTGGTCTTAGTGCAAACCATGTTGTCTTAGTGCAAACGATGTGGTCTTAGTGCAAACCATGTGGTCTTAGTGCAAACCATGTGGTCTTAGTGCAAACCTTGTTGTCTTAGTGCAAACCATGTGGTCTTAGTGCAAACCATGTGGTCTTAGTGCAAACCATGTGGTCCCATGTGGTCTTAGTGCAAACATACCAAAGTACACAAAGGTTCTATAATGGTGTCAATCCTGGGGAGGGGAAGGTGGAAGACTCATCCCCCTCCCATGTTTTGGACAGAGCGCTGCTCTGTCCCCTTACTTCCAGGAAGCAATTTTCACTTTTGTATATCTTTTCTACTGAACACAAGTTAGATATTTTTATGTGTGAAATACATTTGAATGGTAATAAAATATGTGTTTCTTTTGTTGTTTAGTATAAAGTCACGTGCAGTCATCATCAAAATGGAAGTGTGGGATTGGCTGGTTTATGTGCAAACCTGTCGGCTGGAGGCTTATTTGACAGTTATTTTTGATAAACTGTGAGATTGGACTGATGTAATAAAAAGTAATCCCTAGTAAGACGCAGTTTGTTTGAAGTGTAATCTTTGTTTTAGCCAGTTGTTGTTGTTTTGTGAAGCTGGGATTGTTCAAGATGTGCTGCCCATTGGGGGATCGGGTTTTTACCTTATCCAGATGAAAATGAATTAAACATGATGTCTCCCATGGTGTTGTTAGAGGATTGAACTTCTTTCCTGCTTTATGTTAATAAATATCTTATTAAACAGTTGTGTAAACCTACATCTGTTTGATCTAAGAAAATTATTAAACTAGAAATTTTTTGCCTTAAAATTGTCTTGAAAACTATTTAATCTGGCCCTTCCTATCTTGGACATGACCTCTAGTTAAAGCCAGAATTTGTGATCATGATAGGCATGCTTAAACACCTCTGATGATAGAAAAATATAAAATATTCTACCCTGCACTTTTTATATTTGTATATTTTATTGTAATGTTTATTGGTCTCTGTGTGGTAGTTTTCATTGTAGATTATTGGGAAAGGTATATTCAATTTTATGATTATTCAAAAAACAAAATGATGCATATGTTTATTATATTATAATGTGTTCATTAAACATTTGTAAGTATTTATATTTATGTAATTTTAACATCTTTCAATATTGTTTATATACTGACACTCTAAAGTTATATATCTGTAACAATGACATAATAAAATGTCTATAAACTAAAATAATAAAATTATCATTGAAAAAACTCAACCTAAACTAAAGTTGAAACATTATATAAAGTGAAATATATCATGTTAATCTGTACTATTCAGTCATAATATCTTTTTTCACATATTTCTAACATTGACATACTCAAAATCTCTATAAACTAAAATTGAAAGAATTACTATGGAAAAAAACACCAATCTAAAGTTGAAATATTGTCCAAAGTGAATTGAACCATGTTAATTTGTACTATTCAGTCATAATACGTTTTTTCACACACTGCTCTAAATCTATTCACCGATTTTATTCTTTATCTTTTAAAAACAGCACTTAGTTTTCTTTGATGAGGATAAATGGGCTCTATACAGGGTGGTGTGCAATCATTTAGGCATCAGTTTGCCAATTGGATCACAATCTCTGCCTCAACCAAGCTCTCCTTTGTCTCTCTGATTGTCACTAACGTCTCCCTGAATGTCATAAACTTCCCTACCCTGAAATAAAATCTTGCAGCCCGGTACACACATCCTGGTTACAAACACAAAACCACTTATTCATCTTATTCAGACATGGCTACGCCTTCAGTATTGAAAAACATCCAAATGGCTGTAAAGTATAGAATTGGTAAAGTTTAATTGGCTAGAGGTTTTTAAAGATAATTCCACCTGTTCTGGTATTAAGGGCAGCAGTGATCCCTCTTCATAGAATGATGTTGAGACTGTGTCAGTGCCAATTATAGGCTTCAGTGTGACGAGATTCTCAGATAGGTTTCACATCAAGTGACAATGATCTTCTTCTGGGGAGATAAACCCAGCGACTTGTATTGGGATAATGACCAATGATCTTCTTCTGGGGAGATAAACCCAGTGACTTGTATTGGGATAATGACCAACATTCTTTAATATGTTACACTTATTCCTACCTTTCATTCCACGTTTCTAAACTAACCTAGTCCCATAATTACCTATGTTTTTTATGTCTAATTCTCGTGCTTAAACTCTGTATTCTTCTTCTTACGTAAATCTCATGTTCTGTATCATATATACTCAACAAAAAAAGTTTAGTAAAGGTTACCACACATGAACATGGAAGAAAATTTTATTAAAACCTCTCACATTGTTAATGGTACTATATAAGGTAGATACCAAATAATGTTTTTATATATTTTGGTTGAATATCTGTTCTTTATATTACACAATTAAAATATGCACCACAAAGTGTACATATAAGACCACTTGGAACTAATGAAAAAGTGTAACCTATGTGGAATTATAATTTTTCTTCTATGTTTTGGTTAATTATCTGTTCTTTATATTGCAGTTAGAATATTATGCATCACAAAGAGGACATAATTTATGAGAACTTGGCACTAAAGAAAAAGTGTGACCTATGTGGCATTAGATATATATATATATATATATATATATATAAATAACCATATGACACATTCAACCACTAACTAACCAATGTATTTCTTTCTTTTTTATTCTATTAACCCTTTAAACCTTTTATTATATGATTTGTAAACCACTGGCTAGAACTGAAATCTTTGGTTTCTCTACACCATAAATCATGCCTTAAATTTAATACCTTTCTAAGATTGTAGTTAAGCACTTGAGAATATCCTGTTGTTTCTTGAATAAGTCATGAAACATTTCAAGTGTTTTCTCATTGTCTTGATGGGCAGGTTTGTTGTGTTAGGACAGAAGGGGGTCTTGGAAAGTACTCACCCGACAAACTGAATGATTGCAAATATTTCTCAGTATTGTCGTTGTTGTGTTTGTGGTGTCAGAGCTATATCTTTTGCAAATCTTGTTTATTTAGGTTATTCCATACTTATAATGGAGTGGGGTGTAACTCAGTGGTAAAACATCCATCTGAGGAGTGATGGATCACTGGATCAATTCATCTTAGTGGAATCATTAGGATATATTTTGTTCCAATCAGTGGTTCATAATTGGTATATCAAAGGCTATGGTTTGTGGTGATCTGTCTGCTAAATGCATATAAATGTTTACCAATAAAAAAATATAATATCAACATTGTCATGGCATCGGTGACACACTGGTTTAAGCTGTTGGACTCAAGGCCGATAGGTACTGGGATCAAATCTCAGTTGAAGCATGGGATTTTTAATCTTGATACTGACTCCAACTCAGAGTGAGTGCTTCACAAGGCACTATGGGAAGGTGTTTGCTACTTGCACCAACAAGTGGTCCACAACTGGTTTATCAAAGGCCGTAGTATGTGCTAATCTGTCTGTGGAAAAGTGCATATAAAAGATTTCTTGCTGCTAATAAAAAAGTAGCCTATGTGGCAGTAATAGGTTTCCTCTAAAGACCATGAGTTGCAAAACACCATATATCTGATACCTAATAGCCACTGAATAAATAATGTGCTGTGGTTAAACAACCAATCCTTTCCTTTATCATTATTGTCTCCAACCTAGTGTGGTCCAGACATACGGGGGGAGTTTGGAGGATACATCACTTGTATTGACCAGTGGTCTACAACTGAAATAACAGATACTGTAGTTTATACTATCGTGTTTGGGGGCAAAGTGTATATAAAACCATGGGTTTAAATCGGGGGGTGGGGGGGACATGTCCCCCCCACATTTTGGACAGGGGAATGCCTATGTAATTATCCCCCACATTTTGCTTTGATGGTCCGTCCCCCCACTTTTTGGACAGGGGGAATGTTCCATCCCCCCCCACTTTCAGGAACGGATTTTCGCCCTTGTATAAAACATGTCTAGCCAAAAGGAGTAGCTAAAATGTGTAAGCAGTGGGTGTCATCACATACTTTAATTAACTTCTGTTCTGGACAGACTGTCCATGAAGTCAAGCTGTGTGGCAATAGTAATATGTTTAAACCACAGATTATGTATTCCATAGTGTGAAGCAGAACATAATCAGAGTTGTCTTCAGAATTTATGTTATTTTAACCTTTAAAGCAGTTACACCCTTACAAGCTTTATGTGAAAAGCACTGTGTCTAAAGCTGCGAGAAGCACTGTATCTAAAGCTATCCAATACATAAAATCTACACTAAGCTTCATTAGTTGAGCATTATGAATTACTTTCTGTAATCTTTAAATGTCACTTTACAGCTGGCTTCCACTCCAGTGAATCGTTTTGTAAATGTAATGTGAGAACCACACTCATAACTTTCATAATGTGATACCACAGCATAGTAAAAAAAAGACAACAATGTATGGAATTTAATAAATAGACAACTGGACTTGTGGTCACAGTAAATAGGTGCATGATACTGTGACACAAAAACCCATAAAATCTTGGCTATTCATTTTCTTTATTATGTATTTCCCCATCATTTTATGTCAGTCATCTTTTATATTAGACATTTTGTATTTGTAGAGAGATTCTTCTTTTTCTGTGTTTTCTTCTTCTTCTTTTGCTGCTGTGTTCCCTAGGCATAGAGATATTCAAATGGGTTTGGAATAATAAAAATAAGTAATTGTCAAAAGCATTTATTCTACAAATTAAAAGTTGTAAGCCTCATTGATCCAGTGGTAGGATATAAGACTTTCAAGCTTAAGACTGTGGTTCAAAACCCATCGAAGGCCTGATCACACTTGACTACTTGTAATGTTTGACATCCAATAGCTGATGATTAATAATTCAATGTGCTCTAGTGGTGTCATTAAAAAAAAGTTATTTTTATTATTGTTATTATTATATACAAATGAGAGAGGTGACATATAAGGAAAGGAATGTTTGATAACATTCATGAACATTACTAAATGTATGACACCTGAAGGTGTCATACATTAAGTATCTGTGACACATGGTCAGTGGGAGAAACCTGCTAATAACATATAAGCTACTTTTTCCAATAATAGCAAGATATCTTCTATAAGCACTTTTTCACAAACATGACAGTATGAACCACAGCTTTTGTTGTACTAGTAGTGGACCATTGGCTGGAATGAGTATGTTTTGGGATATTTATTCTCCCATCTGTGGGAAAGCACATATAAAACATACCTTGCTGCTAATTAGAAAGAGTAGCCTTTGTGGTGGTAGGTTTCCTTTAAAGACAATGAGTTTCAAAACATCATATGTCTTTACACCTAATAGCCACTGAATAAACAATGTGCTGGGGTGTCGTTAGACAAACAATTTTTTCTGTATTCATAATGAAACCAATCATGAGAGATAAGCATTTATTACCCCAATTAGTGCTCATAATGGGGAAAATATAACTTGAGGAACTATCAAAGAGTCAGTAACCTGTCATTTCATTGGTTTGGTTTTGCCATTATGACTAATGAGCTCACATGTAATAAATATGACTTGATTAGAAAGTACCACATAACATCCATAACATTTATAGGCTTGGATGTTTCTAAACTGACTTGTACAAAGAAAGTTGAAAAGAGTGGAACAATTAAAAATGTTGGGGTAATAAAGAGAATATCAAACTTACTTTCATTTATTATCCAATTATGTCCCACACAAAATAATATTTCTTTGTCACTTTGTTCAGGACAAAAACAAAATTAAACTCAAGAGATAAATTTGATATTAAATGGTAACTTGTTTAATACCCTTTATATTCTATGTTATTGATATCCAATTTATGAAGATAATTTCCTGCTCAGACTTAAAGTTTATAATATTATGGTCAAGATGCATTTTGAATACTGTATGTAACTTTAATATGGATAGACACGGAAAGGATATTTGATCCAACTAACACACTATGGTCTGTCATTCCCATACTTGTCAGATGCTGCCATTAAACTATCTTTTTTCTTTCTCAATATGGGATATGCTGTCATGTCACAATCCACCAATTGATCTAGTCCATGAGACTGAATATCACATAATCACACCATATCAGCTTCTACTTAGTGTGAAAAAAAGATTATCATAGATTATAGCTCTAGGATATTCAGTGAATTTGTCATGGGTCATCATTTTTAATGTTTGATTAGGATTAGCTTGTAAAATGCGTGTCATCATTTTGGACAGTCTGTGTTTACAGCAGTTGTAGCCTGAAGAAAATCTGACAGAAAAATTACATGTTACAGTATAGGGATAGATATAGACTGGGGTAATTATAAAAGTGTCGCATATAGTCTGACATTAAAATTATGGTGCATTGAGTCACCTGGCTGACAGCTGCTTAGCAATAAATCCAATATTATACTTGACTAAGTCTGGATTATGTGTTCATAAGCTCTTCCAGTTTATATTTATTTTCATTTTTACACAATTAAAATATCTTTAACTTTAGTGCATTTAGCTGAATGGGTGATTAGATCTCTTATTGATGGAGTTAAAAATTCACGTTCCACTATTCATAATGCTTTATTGAGCAGATAAAACTGGATGTTTAGCAACACTAGCACAGTAGGCATCGATTGTTTAACATCATTTAGTGGTAATGAAACAAAAATAAATTACAATCAATAAGTAAATGTAATCATGCTTTAATGAACTTTCTAAAGTAAATTGTTTGTATTGAAGAACATGGGTATAAATAACCTTTTTTTTTCATTTTAATTTGTAAACGATTTTAATAACAAAATTGTTTTCTTTTTTAAAATCACATCCAATTAGTCTTTGCACAATTTTGAAGTGAAAAATTAAGGTTCCATATGGTCTCCTTGTTTAAACACCAAGACAGGCCAACACCAATCCAGCAAGACTTCCTGGTTGCCACAGATAAATAACCAAGAAGACCATCAGATTTATAAGATATAAAAGTAGATAGTGTTACATGATTTTAATAACCAGCTCTGGTGGTATAGTGGTTAAGCTATCAGACTCTCAGCTGGTAATTATTGGGATCAAATCTCAGTTGTGGCATGGGATTTTTAATCCTGTTATTGGCTTCAACTTGGAGTGAGTGCTCTGCAAGATTCACTGAATAGGTCTACACCACTGATACTGACCAGTGGTCCACAACTGCTTTATCAAAGGCTGTGGTTTGTGCTGTCCTGTTTTGGGGATAGTGCATGTAAAAGATTCCTTGCTGGTTATTAGTAAGAGCACTACACTAACATTAACCTCTGGCCTGGACAGAAAGTGCAGGAAGTTAACTTGTGTGCCCAGTACAACATGCTTTAACTTTGATTGGATATAAGCACAAAAATACGACCAACCAACCAACCATGATTTTATTGTTCACAGACTTGCAGAATCGCCTAAAGTTCTACCACAGTCCAAAGTACATAAAGACAAAGGTAAGATGGTTTGAACTCATGAACCACTCTCAAAAATGATGAAAACAGCCTCATTAAAGCTAAAACCACTGTCTATTCTTTAAACTTAATTCTGGAGTGTATCACCATGACATCAAGTTTTTTAAAAATAATTTTTCTTTCAATGGCACTACTAGAGCATATTGATTTATTAATCATTGGCAATTGGATGTCAAACATTTGGAAATTTTGATAGCTAGTCAAGTATGAATCAGCCTTTAACAGGTTTTGAATCACTGTTTTAAGCTTGAGAGTCTGACAACCTACCACTTGACCACAGAGGTTCACTTAAAAAAATTAATTTCTGCACTGGGCCCAGTCTATAGAGTGTTATTGACCTAGAGCTAGTTTATTGGTTAATATATTCTAGAGGATGTTTGGAAACCATAAACTGCCAGTGATTCCTGGGTAATTTTATTTTTTGTTTGTTTGTTTGTTTAATGATCCAGTGTAATTGTAATGAATAGATGAATACTGGTAGAAGTTTAATAACACTGCAGCGCCAAAATATTAAATACCAGCTATTGGGTGTCATTCTATATGGTATTATTAAAAAAAAGTAATTTTAATGTGGGAACTCAACTGAAAACTTTCTTTCAGTTACTGGCTTGATAATGTAAAGAGATTGTTTAATAAACTGGATCTAACAGGAAAATACTGGAGTAAAAACAGCTTGTATATCAGAATGATCTTGTGTTTATATAGTATTCAAAAGAAAAGCACACTAAAGTGTGTTATTTGAACCTTCAGCTTTTATACATATTCAAAAGGAAGTTACAGTCAAACCTGCACAGATTAGCCAATGTAGGGAGTACCCAGTAAGAAAAGAGTCCTACTTATACAGGTGGCTGCTTTACACAAACTTTCAAACTAGTTGATAAAACAGAACAGAAAGTTGGCTTCTTTATACAGGTGGCTGCTTTATACACTTTATTATACACTACCTCATTTGACAAACTTAAACACAGGTGTTGGTTAATACAGCTGTTTTTTCTTTCTAGACCAGCTTTTTCATTCTTGAAAATGTTTATTCACGAATATATTATAAACATACATACTTTTAAACTTTTGTACAAGATAAAAAGAAATTCTGTAGAGATTAAAAAGTAACACCATGTAAGGTGTTTTAATTTATGTAATCATGTTAATATTGTTTACATACATGCTAGACAAGCTGATTTAGCAGAAAATAACACAGTTCTATTAAAATGAGTGGAGGTATAATACAGATTGGATATTTCTGTTGGTTTGATTGTATGTTAATGTATATTAACACTGAATTTCTGCACAGCTTGGTGCATGGTTATATAAACAAGTCATACACAATTTCACTATACATGTAGCTTGAATTTCTTCTGTGAAGCAAGAATCACTTTATCACCATTTACACAGTTTTAGTAACTTGACACTTTTATTTAGATTGTTTGTCAGAAAATGATATTGGAATATTGTTATCAATGGTTTGAAACTGAATTTTGATATTGCCACGGTAGCGTGTCTGCCTGTGAACCAGTCGGTCATCGGATCGATCCTTCTCAAAGGACCCAATTGCAGTTTGGTCTATTTTCCGTTCCAACCAGTGATCCACAACTGGTTCATCAAAGGCTGTGGTATGTGGTGTCCTGTCTGTGGGACGGTACATATTGGAAAAGAGTAGCCTATGTGGTGGCAGTGGGTTTCCTCTAAATACATATGACGTCCAATAGCTGATGATAAGATAAAAATCAATGTGCTCTAGAGGCATCGTTAAATAAAACAAACTTTGATATTGTCATTACAAATAAATTAAGTGTTTCATAATTTCATACTTTTGATTGATATAACATATATAACAATAAAAAGATAAAGTCTCCACAAACATTTATTTACACCCATAAAACAAATAAAAGAAAAATGTATTTAAACTTGTACCTTTAATAGACTTGTTTAAAAATAAATATAATAAATAAATGTCTGGTTTAGCAGCCTTGGCTTCAGAACAAAATAGCCAGCAGACACTTGCTGGATTAATTTTTACACTCCATGTTAAATCTTATAAGGACATTTCAAACCAGAGAAATTGCTATGCTATACCCATGAATTGCTCCCTGTGTCCTGAATGCAAACCAGTGAAATTGCTATGCTATACCCATGAATTGCTCCCTGTGTCGTGAATGCAAACCAGTGAAATTGCTATGCTATACCCATGAATTGCTCCCTGTGTCCTGAATGCAAAGCGGGTTTAACTGGTACATTGTAAGAGATTTCAAACCTGAGAAATTGCTATGCTATACCCATGAATTGCTCCCTGTGTCCTGAATGCAAACCAGGTTTAACTGGTACATTGTAAGAGATTTCAAACCAGTGAAATTGCTATGCTATACCCATGAATTGCTCTCTGTGTCCTGAATGCAAAGTGGGTTTAACTGGTTCATTGTAAGAGATTGGAAACCAGTGAAATTGCTATGCTATACCCATGAATTGCTCCCTGTGTCCTGAATGCAAAGCGGGTTTAACTGGTACGTTGTAAGAGATTTCAAAAAAAAGATTTTAAACTTGATTTAAAAAAAGATAGTGTGGGTGGCTTATACATTTCAAAACGTGCATGTGTACAATCTCATAACTTGCATTCTGACTCACAGCAGTGCATGTAATACTAATTAGTTAAATGTCCTTGAGAATAGTTAGTTAGCCTACAGATATTTATGTTTAGTGTGGTTAATTTGACAGTCTTTCATCAACGCTGACACTCATGTAGCCATTGTAAATGTGCAGGAGAAGCCTGTTAATAACAGTGTTATAAATTATCACTGATACTCATACCGAGTTACACAGTTTTACTTATCTCTGATAGTTTATGTGCTGGATTTGTTTGACTGGTCATTATAGAGTGTAGCATACAGTCAGAGTTTGTGTTCTTCTTGAATGGCTCATACACACACATTTAGGGGTTTATTATACCAAATAAAATTCAATTGCTAACAGAATTCTTGAAAGTTTGGGAAATTTGTAAGAATATGGGCAAAATGTATCTTCTTTTTTTTAAAGTGGACCTAGCAAACAGATGCAAGTGGAGGCTAGGAGGTCTGGTACCCTCCCTCTCCCATCCACCAGTTCCTATGTTTTGCCATTATAATTTAGTTATAACTAAAACTAGAACCTCCAGTACTGCGTGTTTGATACAGTGGTACTAGAGGAAAGAAGAAATAGATTATGGGGTGTCATTAAACAGGCACATTGGTTAATCAGTGTATTTGTCACACCTAGTTCACAAACGAAATCCACCATTTCCCAGGCCTGCACAAATTTAAAATCTACATAACCGAAAAATAGTTATGCCAAAAACAATTCCATAACCTATTTTGATTTGCATAACTAGTTCTAAAAAAAAACCAAAAACCAACAACTTTAAAATTAGTATTAATAAATAAAACCATTGTCGCTTTGAAGTTAAAAGGAACCGTAATAAATATACATTTACAGTAAGTACATATATACCTCACACGTGTTATTTGATTGTTCTCCATAATCAGCCAAGGATTTCCAACTAACATTTATTAATGGAAGCATCGCAAAGTCTGATTGGCTGCATTTTGAAGGAGTTCCCTTTGGCAACATCTAACAACCAATGAAAATACAAATTTGCATAACTGATACACGAACGAAATGATTATTCGTGCAAATTGTGCATGCCTGATTTCCTCATAGTTTACTCTTTCCAACTGGCAGCAAGGGCTCTTTTATATGTCTTTTGGACTGCACATATCATAGCTTTTGTTATACCAGTGATGGCCTACTTGCTGGAATGGGAAATAACACATTGGATCCTCTGAAGGAAAAAATGTGATTCTTTAATATATGGGTTATATTGTAATAAATTTATTGAAAAAAATATGGTAAACTATTTAGACTGGTGGCTGCATAATACAGGTGCTGAATTAAGTTTATTTGACTGAATAACCAATGGAAGCCCTGGTAGTATTAAATGCAGCATAAAAAATTCAGATTCTTTGAACTTTGACATGGCAGAGATGGAATTTGGTGTAGTGAACCGCTCATGCACACACATTCACGGGAGTCCCTATCACTGGCTTCATCTAGGGGTCTCCCAGACTGTGTATCACTTGTTGGTGATTGTTGTTAAACTTTCAATAGGCAAGGTGCAGGTTGATTGATTTATGACACGATTATTTGCCATAAACAGTTAAAAAGGCACAGAGCGGAAGCAGCATTTATTGAGTTGCGCTAACTACCCCTCTGAAAGGGGTCACAGATAATTGCATATAAAGTGCTGTGTCATAGTAAATTAGTTAGAAAACCCATGTATTATAGCGACACTTAAAACTGTTTCAAGAAACCATTATAGGTTCCTATGCAGTCATGTATACACAATCTTCTTAGTGTTTGCATTTTTTTGTCAGTAGAGTCCAATGAATAAAGTGATACCATATATATCTGTAAGAAAATATATGATGTTAGATTAAATACACTAAATAGCATGCGGTGTCAATTTCAATATTCGGAAAATGACAAATAAACAAAATGATGGTACCCAACTTTTAGCTCAGGTTTTGAAAAACACCTCGGGCAGATTTTTTTAAAGAAATAGATTTTCGAATTCAGCAGACATTTCTTCCATTGAAATAACCATCAGACCTTTTGGCCTCAAAAAAGTATATAAAAAAAACGTGGGTTCTGACACTATATAAGCAGAGTTTCCAGCTTTTTAAATACTTTTTCTTGTATGTTCATTTATGTTGTCAGGATCCTGACTTAGTTGTACTTATTTTCATCCTTAGATCCAATTAAGGTTCAAGCATGCTGTCCTGGGCACACAACTCAGCTTCCTGTGTTGTCTGTCTAGGACAGAGGTTAGTATTAGTAGAAGATATGAAACCTGCCACTGCCACACAAATGTGGCTACACTTAAAGATGAAACCTGCCACTGCCACACTAATGTGGCTAAACTTAAAGATGAAACCTGCCACTGCCACACTAATGTGGCTACACTTAAAGATGAAACCTGCCACTGCCACACTAATGTGGCTACACTTAAAGATGAAACCTGTCACTGCTACACTAATGTGGCTACACTTAAAGATGAAACCTGCTGCTGCCACACAAAAGGCTTTGGTTTTTACGGGCCTGTCTGTAGGAAAGTGTATAAAAGAAACCATGTTGCTAATTCAAATGAGTTGCCAATGTGAATGCAACTTTTTTCTTATACAGACCATGTTACAAATACCATATGTTTCACACCTAATAGCCACTAATTAAAAATATCCTGGTGTATCCTTAAACAAATATATATAATAGTTTGTATTGTAGTGTAATACTTTCATATGCATAGATTTGTATTTGTATGAACAGATAAATATATGAAACTTATTTTTTTCTAATATGTTCTTGGTAATTACAGACCTAATATCAGTATTTGAATACAACTTTCATTTTAGTGTTTCTATTTCGAAGCCCATAACTTTGATAGCCATAGCCATTATGTTCTTGGGATAATAAACATGCATTTTAAAAATTTACTTCTTTTTTTTACAGACCCATTTAAAATTTTACATTGTGTGGGGCCAGTTTGTTGTAGTATTTTACAAATTTTAATTGACTCTTGAACATATTAACCAGTGGGGGCCACATTGTTCTGGTAGTTTTCTGTCAACACTGGTGTCATAGAAGTTTGCATTGTTCTGCCATATCTTTCATGTTTTCTACTGTAGCAACTTGCTCAGTTTGAAATTATTTTCCACAGTACATGGTATGTTGTCCGACATAAGGCAGTTGGGTTGAATAGATGTGTGAGTTTTACAAGACGTTTCTGTGTGGAGTTGGCTAATTTGTACCACACAGTGCTGGTTCTATGCCCACCACTGAGAGCAAGTTCATCTAACACTGAATAACAGTGTACTGTGTGTACTGGCATGTAAACACAGGTTTTACTCAAATGATAAATTTGAAATTTTGGAACCATGGGATTGATATAATCTGTATTATCTCCTGCATATCACATTTACTGGGCTGTTGCTAGTGGAGGAGGGGCAACAGGGGCAATTTCCCCCCCGCATTCCTCACCCACCCCAAAAAATAAACCCAGTAAAGAACAATAGAAACAAACTTTAAAAGCAATGTACTGTTTATTGATATTGAAGCTGGAAATGGCAATTCAGAGCCCCTAGAATTCAAATTTGATGGAGGCATCCAGATCACCCCTAGTGCCTTGTACCTTCAGATCTCATCTGTTCCAAGAATGTATGTGTCTCCAACCAAACAAAACTTCCTAGATACTATCTAGATTTAGTTACTAAGCTAAGCTATTCTAATTGAGAAAAAAAAATGTATGGCCAATTTGTCATGCTTGGGTTATCAACATATTGTGAAAACAAAAAGGTTACCTCTGGTTTTTACCCTTTGGTTATTTGATTTGTGTGGTAGTAACCCAAAATTAACCCTGGTTTTCTGTATAACCTGGTGTTACATAACTCAGGGATGAGAAAATTGCCTTTGGTTTTTTTTGGAAACAACTTGGTACAACAACTCTATATTTACTGAGTTTGTATGTGGGTGCATTTATGTTTGAATATAGAAATTAAGGCTGTTTAAAATGTGACAACAAAATAGCAGTGAATAAGTAATGTAAAGATTTTAATAAAACAAAATATTTTACAGTATAGAACTCTTTAAAGCATGCAATGAAAATTTAAGCTCAAATAGTTATGTACAATCCTAACTCAAAATCAACTGGTGAAAATGACATATGCAGACTGAGTTCTGCTTTTAAAGCATTAATATGGCTGCAAAAAGAAGTATACATAAATATATAAAAGTAATTTCAAATACATTTTCTTTGTCAAGTGTCATTAAATTCATCTTTAATCTCAGAGCATTTGTCATATTTATGTTTGAGTTTTATGTTAAGCTTGGCTTATTAAAAATGAATGCATTGATAATCTTGTTTTACTTGTAAGCAACCAAGATACAATCTTACAATGTACATATTATACATCTATATACATATATATAACATGTAAATATAAACAGTGCAAATTGTATATATTTTAAATAAGAAGGATTGTTCTTTTATTACCTTTTATTAAGTTAATAGTTATAAGCAGAAAAAAAGGAGAGATCTTTGTGTGAATATGCATCATATTATGTTTTTATTTGTGAACTTCTTAGGTGGTCTAAAATTAATGTTTTGTGTAAATCTCATATTTGCTTTTGTTAGCTTTTATGATTTTTTAAAAAGTTCACTTTATATTAAAAATATAATGTTTTATGATTTCAAGGTTTTTTTCATAGCCGATGTTTACTTTTGTGTTGTGGGGTCGTTAAATAAATAAATAAACCCAGATTTGCTGTTACAGTTTAAAAAAATAATGATTTATTTTCATAGCTGGATGTTATCTCACAAATATTGTAATATTTATATTTAATGTGATGTATGTTTGATATTATACTATAAGTAATGGTTTTTTGTCTGTAGCATGTTTTTGTTTCAATTTTAGAAAAATGTCCTCTTTTAAAGTTTGTGCTGTCCTGTCTGTGGGATGGTGCATATAAAAGAACCCTTGCTGCTTATAAGAAAGAGTAGCCTATGTGGTGGCAGTGGATGTCCTTTAAATACATGTCAGAATGACCATATGTATGACGTCCAATAGCCGATGATAAGATAAAAATCAATGAGGCGTCGTTAAATAAAACAAACTTTTAAAGTTTTTTTCTTTCTATCTGTTACTAGGGCTTCAGTCACTATGAAACTGAAAACAATTCTTTCGGTCATGCATGACTGCACATTGCCATCCATCACACCTGTGCATGATTGCACACCACTCATCCGTCACACCTGTGTGGCTGAAAGACAAGTGATAAGGAATCAGTGATTGTGGGATCTCTCAGGGATCCACCTGTCTCTCTTGAGCATCCCTCAGCCATCGTGACCCCTCCTGGGACCTGGGATGACCCCAGCCTGTTGAGGGATGCCTGCTTGGAGAGTGTGATCATGTTCTGGCTGTTAAACTTGTAATGGAATGTTACACAACAGAACAAGCTGTAGAACATGCCTTATCTCTCTGTAATCAAGCAGTCAGTCCCCAGGTACTTGTAGGTCTTCTTCAGTCAGCATTTTAGTAGCATTTTAAATATATTTAGACTTACTTGGTTGTCATTTATAGTCTTACATGGGTTTATCTATTGGAAATGTCTGGTTGGTTTATAGATTGCTGATTATATATTGGCAAACATTAAAAATCCTGTTTTACTGGACAATTAGCACAAAATCAGATGCTTATCAAATCAAAACATTATCACTCTAGATCTGAGAATATTACTGTTAACAAAAAAGAATAACCTATGTTGTCGCAAATTAATTTTTTTATAACCATTTTTCATAACTAAAGCCACTAATTAAACAATGTGTTGTTATTAAACAAACATTCCTTTCCTTTTCATTTCAGCATTAAATCAACACTGCATGCATATTTTAGACTTAATGTTTATAATGTAATTGGAAACAAGATATTTCTGAATCCTTTTTTTGGGGATAACTTGTTTTAAAATTTATAAGTATCATAGAAATGGATTAGCATATAAAAAAAAGACAAGGTACTAGATGTAGTCTTAGAGCTGGGTTTTGTTTTCATCTGTTGGAAATGAAGTTGACAAGTTGTTATTTTTACCAATCTGTTGTTAATAATAGTTGGTGATATTTAGGAATTCAGACTTGTTGCATTGGCATGACCAATCAGGCATTGTGTTAGAAATCTCTGTGATTGCATGACAATAGGTCATAAAGTGAACCAAAATATACAAAAGATAAATAGGAAGTATTATGGAATATATTCACACCTGTCAATAATCATTTCCATTAGTATGGTAGGGTTCTCTTTACAGCCAACATTGCTTTTGTATAGAATTTCTACATCAAATTGCATTGTTTGTTTTCCTATTCGAACCATTCACACGTGTTTCCTTTCTAACACATTACTTTCTATTTACGTGTTTAATCTTCACATAAATTTAATAAAACTTATTGAAATGATGTCATTTCATTACTATTGTCAAAAAATTTGTTTTATTTTCACAGCTGGAATTAGTGTAAATAATAACTAAATTGACCTTAAGAAATATTAAGTAATGTCAGCTTAGAAACGTCTCAATTGGTTGTCAGGATAGCTTACTAATCATATTGCAGATATAATGTTCAAGGATGTAATCTGGGGACATTGATAGTCTAAGTCAGTATGAATGAAATCATTGCCATGTCAGTGATGTATTCATTTTAATAATAAAGCTAGAATCCGCGGTTAAGAGCTGGCTATTCAGAGCAGGATGTTTCAGCTAGTCAGATTAAGATGAATATTGCTATTAATTGTAATAAATGTATCTCTGTAAACAGGAGATTTACATAAAGTCTCCATGTGATTAAGACTGAGCTTTAAGAGCAGACGGAAATCTTGTGGACTTTTCTTAGCTTGATTTATAACATCTTACTATGACTGTTTACCAGTCAAAGTTTGTTAGATGTTTCCATTAGTGAGTCACTAAATCACTGAAATTTTATTCATGAATTTAATGTCAAGAGATTAAGTGAAAATTCATCAGATCTGACTTTAGTCCATATTATTTGGTATATAAAGAAAACTGGCTTAAATTCTGTTTGAATATGGATTGGTTTCATTGAACATTGATTAAGGCTATGATCTATAAGACAGGTGGCTCCTTAGATAGGTTCACAATTATGAATATTATCCTATTTGTACGCAATATATTCTTTTTTGGGGGGTAGGGGAGAGGGGTTCAAGGTTAGTGTACAAATTTAAATAAATCATTAAAATATTGATTAAATCCAAGGAGAAATCTACATTTTATATTTATTACTTTTGGTAATGGAGGGGAGGGGGATGATGAAAATGATTATATGAGAAAAAAAAGTAATAATTGTGAATGAATAGTTAAATACAGGACTTATACAAAATGATATGAACTGGGATAACAGGAAATTGACTACATTTACAAGAAGTAGTCAGTCAAATAGATTTCATTTATCACTGCATGAAAATATAATGTTCAAAATAAGTAGGGGACATTTGAATTTGATTATAAATCAGTATGGAATGAAACATGGTACAAATTTCAGAATACCATAGCGAGCCCTGACCACCTTGTAACCAATTCTTGCCACATCATTGCTTATGCTTTGCCACTCATTATGTTTCCCATAAGCACTACATTGTTCCTAATATCTTGGGACCATCTCTTGCCACATTATTTCTTGTTTTGCCACTCATGTTTCCCATAAGGATTACATTATTCCTATTATATTGTAACCATCTCTTGCCACATCATTGCTGATGCTTTGCCATTCATTACTTTTTTCATTAGCATTACATTGTCCCTATTATCTTGTGACCATCATTGCTGATGCTTTGCCATTCATTACTTTCCCCATAAGCATTACATTGTTCCCATTATTTTGCATTGTTTGAAACTCATGTACTTATTTTATTTTGGACAGTATAGAGAATGACAATCAGGTAATTTTAATACAACAGATCATTGTTTTATATATAGTTATTATTACTGTACCCGAGGCTTGTTTTGAATCAATCCCAACTGTCTGGATTGTATTTGAAATAGCTGATAAATGATTTTACTGTATCATTGTTAGTGGAATGTAGAAAATCTCTACAATAACTAGTTTATACTCCAGGCATGACCTAAAACCTTAACAACGTCACAAAGTATTTCTCTTGGCATCACACCAACCATTGTGGGCTGTACTTGGGTAGTTCAAGTCCATTTCATTCCATTATTTCCTCATATGTGTACCTTTTACACTCGCTACAATTTGCCGAGGTTGTCAAAGTAATGCCAGGTGTTTTTTCTTACCTGGTCATGCTATTTAAATTAACTTTGATATTTGCTGAATTTTCTAACAAGCTTGTATGTTTATTAGTGGCTGATATTTCTGTTCTGGACATGTGGTTTATGTAATGTTTTATCAAAATGTAAGTGTTATGACAAACAGTTTTAAATATAAAAAAGTTGGGAGATAAAAATGTAGTTATGCTTGTCTAGATGTTTTGTTCCCATTTATATCCATTTGCTGTTCCATGTAGTATTTCAAAATCCATAGTATGTGCTATCCTGTCTCAGTAAATAACATAATTTATAAAAAAAACAATAGTTGTATTTTTCTAGATCTCTAATATGGTCATTGTTAAAAAATATATAATAAAATAAATATTAATCATAGATATCACGGAATGGAGTGGGTCAAATGCGTGTTTTTTTTTCACTCGGTCTTTACTGAAGTTTGATCTCACTGCATTGTCTTGTTTTTAAGAATTAAAATGTAACTCATTTTTATGACATCTTAATTTGTCTTATTTTCTTTTTTTCCCCAATTTTCTTCATTTCAGTTTTTCAGTCTTGTCCATTTTAAATTTATCTGAATTATTTTTGTCTCTGGCCTTACTCATCTTTGGAGGCTTATTTTGGTCAAATTACAGTGAAAAATAAAAATAAATCTTTGAATCTCAGTTCTTTCATTATTTATTAAAATCTAAGCCCTTCAAGTTCATCACCTATAATATTTAGAATTGCACTCTTAACACTAAATATATTATGGCTTTGTTTGTTTCATGACAATTTAATTCATAACTTCTGCTTGTCCATCATCTTTCTGCTTTTTCTACATTTCATGTTTACTGCCTTAATTGTATTACAATAATCTGTTTTCTATTTAACTCTAGCCTTTTTTATCATTTTATACTCATTTTATCTTACACCTTATCCTTTCTTTATGACAGCTTAATTTGTCTCATTTTGCTTGTCCATCATATTTCTGCTTTTTCTTCAAATTTTAGCTACATGGTCATGTTCCTGCTTTCCCACACCTATCAAGGTGACCACTAATCAGCCCAGCTGAGTCTTCATATATCCTTTATTTCTACTGAAAGAACCAACATTAAATTGTGATGCATATCACACTCAGAGCCATCTTGCCAAGGAGTATTTTTGTCTTCACAATTGTTTACGTCCCATCTCTTTGACAGTCACCTCTTCTCCAGCAATTGTCCTTATTGTTGCCCGAAGCCAGGCTCTGCAATCCTTTCAAATGCCTTGTCCATGTGCCATACACTTTCCTGTCTAACAGAGAGACCCTTTGACCTAGCCAACCCTCTATCACAGCCTCATCATCCTTGCCACATTCATTTATGTTTTGGCTGACACCTCCCGTAAAAGGAAGGTGATTATGGGATATTACTGCCTTTCTTCTTTGCTAGTTTTAGGTTGGTCTGACCCCAGTGAGGGTCATCGAAACAATTCTGTTTATTGCTCAAACCCATTATCATGGTATGAATCATCTTTTTCCTACAAAACAACATGGGTAGTTACACTGAATGGAGTTTTAATGAATAAACAGTTGTCTGTGACATGATTCACAGAAATATGTAAAATGTTGTTGTCATAACTGCAAGGCACTGAACTCATTAACTTATATTTTCTTACAATAAACCTAACATTTGCCATATTGGATTTTGTTATCTGATTGTATTGTTGTTTAACACACACACACCCTCCTCCCCCCTCGCCCCACCTTAGTATATTGGATTTTGTGGTAGTAATAAAGGTATGAATGGTATTTGAATTTAGACAAAATAATTTGTTTTAAAAGATTACATTTAGGATGTTGATTTATATATTATATATAGTCTTGTGGATAAATGGGGTACATGTAAATCTTCAGTGCTTGGTTTGAGTGTAAAACATTGCAGGATTCCCTGTTAGTATATTTAGAGAGGCCTACATTAATTGACAAGACTGACTCTCAAGTTAAAACAGAGAAATAGTTGAGAAGACCATTGGCTTTGCATCTGAAAATGTAAGTCGTATATGATTTTAACATTGCCATCATAATGTATATTTGCATAGATATAATACGAGCACTGCAGATAACCTCGTATTATGTGATATAAATCTATTTTATTTATTTCATATTTTGTCATCTGTATGATGAAGAGGCGAATATGCAATTTTACCAAATTATGTAATAACATTTTTAAAACTTGACAACCCATTAATTTGCCTTGTTGTCTAAAATTAATTCATTAATTAACTAATTAAAAGAGTGAGAAATAAACTTGTTATTTTCATGCCTCTATTAATATGAAAAAGGTAAATTTATAAAATTTTGAATATTCGCCTCTTTGTCACATTGACAATGATTTATTTAATGACATCCCCAACACAATCAAATAAATACTGGTAAGATAAAGGTATAAATTTGTTTTGTACTAAATATACTCCTCTCTAACAATAAACAATTTTATTATTTTCTTACTTTTACAGTATTGCATGTAAACAATGTCGGTGACCTTTCCAGATGACCTGCTTAAAATTAATTATCTTACAATCAATTAAACATCTCATTTGTAGATTAACTCTATATTAAATTTATTTTATTTTCCTGCATGGAATGTGGTTCACCATTAAGACAACAGTAACAATAAAGAGTTATATGTGCAGGTGACCACATTTCTACTGTTGTTTGTTGTCATCTAGCGAGGTGATAAAAACTTTGAACTCAAAGTCTCCCTCTAGGTTGTCCTACCTGCAAGCTTTCTCTCCTGTCTGGGGGATGTAATGCGTTTTCATTTACATAAATGGTAAGTAAACTATGCTTATGATCATTATAAGTGTTAGTTTAACACCCTAAAACACCAGGGTGCTCTGCTCACACGGTGTCATGGTAGGGCTGTTTATGAGGCTTTCCTAATAAACACATCAAGGTGCCGAGTTCCCAAGCTCTAGGTATTCTTTCAGTTCTTTCAGGGATTCTTGTTTCAAGTTTAGTTAATTTTGTTTTTCACTTTATGGAAAAATCAAGAACAATAAAATTGACTGAATTACATGCATGGGTGAAATTCAAGAATGTTTGGTAGACAACAAGTAATGAAAATTGAATGTTTTTAGTTGTCATAACTATGTGAGATGCTGTTTGATAGGTTAATATATTCATGTGATAGAAAATGCCATTTTGTAAAAGTATAACTACTGTATCTAATAACATATTCAATATTTAATATTCAGCCATCTTTGTTTTTTTCTGTTTAAAGAAAGTTTATCCAATATGAAACTCACCATGTGGTAATACTGTAAGATGTATTGTAAATGGCATAGTTTTGTTATTTTACAGAAATGTATGACATTGAATACAAAATAATATTTATTTTAAAATATTTTAAATACAACCATATTTTGACCCACAATAGCAGATGTTTGTTTGTGCCAATATAAATATAAAATAATAATAATAAATGTCAAAATGTATTTTGTTATCTTTAACATCTAGCATACATATGTGAGGGTAAGGGTATAATTTGGTTTCATCATAAATGTGTATGTCCTGATTGTGTGTCTCCACAGATTGTCAAAATGTATTTTGTTATCTTTAACATCAAGCATACATATGTGAGGGTAAGGGTATAACTTGGTTTCATCATAAATGTGTATGTCCTGATTGTGTGTCTCCACAGATTGTCTCCTATTACTTCTTCTTGCCCATTATCAGTGTTTACAGGATGTACAGTTGGCTGACTTTGAAAGAACACAGTTTCACCAACACATGGAACCAAGAGGCAAGCAGCTAGGGTTTCCATTTAATCTGAAAAAAGTTTGTCACACTTGAAAAGGTCTAAAGAAACTGGTTAAATTTCGAAACATCCCATTGTTATTTCCTTAGAGGAGTGAATAGTGGAGAATTATTTTGATCCTTGTACAATACATTTATGGCATTCTTGGATATTGAATTTCATGGTGTAGCAAATAGGTGGTTCTTTTTAAGAAGACCAGTGTAATCTTGTATTTTTAGATTACCTGAACTTACACATTTTTGTCATGTTCCCAATCCCTCAACCATCACAATTTTAAAATATGTATTTTTTATTACCCCGGAGATATACTTAGAAATACTGTACTGGAGTGTTTTTTCAGTCTCTATGTTCTGTAACCCCTTGGTTTCTGCTCAAGTTAAACCCAAATCTATAGTTAAACCTAAATCTAAAGTTAAACCTGCTTATGCAGCTATCTGTTTTAAGCAACCACTTGTCTTATAAGGTCACCATAATTTTCTCCCCAATCAGCTAATGTAGTGCAATATAACTTGTCTTAAGCAGCCATTGGTATTAGGAGGCCATCTTTCTTAAACTTTTGATTGACTGCTTAAGACAAGATTGACTCTATTGTAATAAACTTTAATAATAGATAATGTTAATATACTAGTTTAGATTACTTGGGAAGAAAAGGGTGACCTTTTAAGACAGGTGGCAGCTTGGTTTGACTGTACAGTTAAATTTGATTAAAATATGTCTTATTTTAACAATTACCTATTTATAAAGGACACTTCTGCTTGGGTCAAAATGTCTAAAGTTATCTTGTGATCAGGTTACAGTAAATTTATATAAATGTGGGACATGGAAGCAAATGATATGGAAACACTATGAAATATGACACATGCTTCTCTCCATTCTTCTTTCCCACTGTCTATAAATCTCATCTGTTTATAAAGGTAGTCTTTTGTGTTCACAAATGTGGCTGTTATAAACAGGCTTCACTGTACATGTTATGTTGAATAGTGTTATTGTTGGGTGTTATAAATAGGCTTCACTGTATATGTTATGTTGAATATATTTATTGTTGGGGACAGCACAAGCATAAATATGTTTTAGAGTTATGTCCCTTGAAATATTATTTTCACTCAATAAATTTCTATAAAGAAAACATATACATGTCATCACTTTGATATACATCTATACTGAATAAATACAGAACCATTTAAACAAGTTCCATCTTTGTAATCCTGTGTAAATTTGTCCTTTGATGGAGCAAGCATCTGTTTTTTTTATGTATTCTGTTGAAACAAGTTACATTTTCAAAGTTAACTTTAACATGAATATTGAATATGAATGACATTATTCAATAAGAGATTTGTGTGAGTTAATGCAGAAAGTGACACAGATAAATATTTTATGGTTATGTTTATGCTTTATTTCTGTGAAGCTGACAATAAAAAGACAGTTTGCAGACGTGACCTGCTGTGAAGAAATAACGCCGACGTTATGGTAAAGATTTTGCATGTTTATGGGGACCTACCACTGAGAACAACATCATGCAAGAAATACATGTCATCCTCTTGCATGCGGCTTTATTATCTCAACACAGAGCTGAAAGTGTACAATAAAATACAAGAATATCTGATATTCACCGAGTTTTTATCAATGACTACTCAGGCATATGTGGATGCTCTTACAGCGTTAAGTTGATTCAGTACAACAAAATTATTATTATCATTAAAATTGTATGTAGCTCTTCAAAAGTGAAATGCTATTGTTCTGTTTTTACCATATTCATAATTATTATATTATTTATTATATATATATTTTATCATTATATTATTCATTACTTTTCCCATAAGCACTACATTGTCCCTATTATCTTGTGACCATTTCTTGCCACATCATTGCCTATGTTTTGTCATTCATATTTTAATTTAACTAGTATAAGGCTCAATATCCAATAAACATCTTGTGCTGGGAATGGGGATCATTAAACAAATATTCCATCACAATCATTGTCTTCTGACTTTTAGATAAACATTTTAACATGTCTAAGGCAGGTGCAGGAATGTTTGAAGAGGTGGCCCAGAGATATTTTAAAGATATTTGATATTGGAGGTGGGTCCAAAGATGTGACAAAATTATATTATAACAGGAAAAAATAATAACTGGTGGCTGAAGAGGGGAGGGGGGTCCAAACACACAAGACCCACCCCCTGAATCTGTCTGTATTTGTTAATAATCTATACAAATATTATAAAAAATTGTAACTGGTATATTTTTGTTCAGCTTGGCACTTTATATATTTAACAAAACTTATTTAATAAATGTGCAATCTTTTCACTACTACCATTATAAAGTGAGAGGTGGTATTTATTTGAAGTTCTACATTTCATTGAGTTTTCAATACATGGAGAGACAAATATTAACTTGTCATTAGCATTACAAATGCAAAATATTACAAAAATGTGAGCCGGTATCTTGAACTATTAGCAATGAACCACAAAATTAAGTCTTCATTTATGGAGCACCTTTCTTTTGAACTTTTTGATATCACTTTATCCATATTGTTGTTGTCTGTGTACCTATGTAACATCTTTTATTCTAATCTGTTTGTTCACTTCACTTTCATACTCTTTTAACAGATCTATAATCCTGTCATGGTATAAACCTTGTACAAAGACGTAGACTTTTTCTAGATCTAAGACCACCACTTGATATGAAAATAATAAAAACTGGCTTCTTGATTCTTTTCAAAGGTGTATGAAACGGGTTGTCATTCATCAGTAAGTTTATGTATATTCTCATCACAATAAGGATCGGGGAGTAAGTTGGTGATGAAGTGTGCCCATTCACCGGAGTTTGGGTGTTCTGTTTTGTGATAAACCCACACACAAATTACTAGGCTTGTACCTATTAGCTTGATGGTCACAATGGGAAGTAAATGAAACATGGAAAATAGGCTGACTTGCTGACATTATTGTGTCACAGCAAACCAGGTGAACTATGGCAAAACTTTACCTACCATCATTTACCCACCTTGCTATTGTTGTGACCAATAACAGCAAGGTAATACATTCACCCAATCCAGTCATGCCAGCAGTATAGCTGCTCTGTAGAATTAACATTGTCAATATTTTCATATTGTGCATTGTCCCGAACATACTGTACTTTAATACCAGAATGCAAATTAATTATAAAATTAAAGATAGAATTTTTAATGTGTTGTTGCAAGATTTTGACATGTTTATTTAGGCTTATTTTAAATACTCATGAAATATGTATTAGTTTTCAAGAATAAATAATGATACAAACTACACACCTTATATTAGTCTGTATTAGTTTGTTTTCTTAGTATGTTATTTTGAACTTTAACTTTAAACAGAACTAAAGTAAATACTGTGTCACCTGTACTCGGGCCACCCAAGGACATGCATTAATCTTAACCTGGTAACGTCTCCCTTCATAATTAATGTAATTTAAATTAAGTTTATACATTTTTTAATTAATTTATTCTTATCTTTAAATTAGAGTTACATACAAGATTTCTTTCCCTAATTTGGTACTATGGTCATGGAGGGTTAACTTTAATCCAGGTGCTGCAGACCCATAGGGGGTAAAGGGCTGCAGATCCATAGGGGGTAAAGGGCCATAGCCCCTCACGTTTTCGGAGACAACTAATACAAAAAATCACTTAAAATCTTAAGAGATTTTATTTTGGCTGAATAAAAATATTTTTAGACTAAATAAGTGGCAGAAATCTGGAGTATGAAGGAGGTCCCTGCAGGAACACTGCTGGCCTTTGGCCATCTACTTTATAGTGCCCCCTCCCACTTTCAAATGTATACCACAGGCTCTGTAATCAGGTGATTCCTCAAGCAGATTTAACTTAAATGGGTATATAGAAGTTGAATTATGTATATTTAATACACCCCCGGATCAAGCATTCTTCATACTTATGTTAACATATTATTCACACTTTTTTTAAAAAAAGGCAGACTATTCTTTTCACAGTGGGTGTGTGTTACTTATGCACACACCAGTACAAAAAGTAGACAAACATTACAGTAGTTTGAGATTTTTCTCAAGTAGTTCAAGTTTTCAGGTTTTTTCATACAGTACACAACTCTTACTGTGTACAAGCATCAGTATTACCTAATAAGCTAGGTTTTCTATTGACACAAGTAAGATTTATTTACTAAAGCAAGTTTGCATAATCACACCATATGTAAATATAACTACTAGCGTGGGTGCTTTTTGCAGATGTCGTATTTTTAATAAACCCTAATAAACATAACTCCCATATCACATTTAACATGTATATTTTGATATAAACCTATTTAAAAGTTACTCAGACATTGAATTAGATAAGATATACACAGTTATTTGATGGGAGCAATATTAAGAAGCATTACAGATTTTCAAAATTGATGAATCCCAGAATAAAATCATCTGTTTCCTTTAAAGGTGTCCTTTTCATTCAAATATTAAATGCATACATTAAAGTCAATGAGAGGTGAAATAGGTATTAACTTAAATAATTTTTCATATTATTATTCTTTACTACACTGTATTAGTGTAGCTAAACCAGACTTACATTCACAACCAAAATTTAATAGCTAGCAGACACTCGCTAGTTTGGGAGCGTGATCTAGCTCAAACGGTCTACCTGTGAACCGGTCAGTCGTCTGATCGATCCTTCTCAGTGATCCCATTTGCAGTATGGGCTATTTTCGGTTCCAGCCAGTGGTCCACAACTGGTTTATCAAAGGCCATGGTATGTGCTGTCCTGTCTGTGGGATGGTGCATATAAAAGATCC
>JAULBS010115354.1:0-14675 GCA_032355785.1 Symmetromphalus regularis | reverse complement strand
TGCGGTTTTATTGAAAAAGGATGCGATTTTGTTAACGTCTTGCCTTCATGACCAATCACGTGACATCAGCAGGCTACATTGAAGCACAGGCCTGACGTCACATATTTTAGCAGCATATCCAAATCCCATTTACACCGCTTATTCTATATTATCAACCGATATCATTTAATGACAATGATGGGGGAAGGGACAGGTGGATGTTAAACAAAACATCATCAAAAGTGTTAGCGACTTCAAGCAAATGTTGGCGGTTATTTAGGTCATTTGCAGGTTATTTAGGTCATTCGGAATACATCGGCCGATTACGGATTCTGGGAGTTCAAAGTGTAGAGTCGTCAGGCTTGATCAGGTCTACTAATAGATTTACCCTGTAAATGCAGTGGCGACTGTTCAATTAATGCTAGGCATATAATAATATAAGCATGTATATGATCTTGAAACTCCACAAAATATGCACATTTTAAATGTACAGCATCGAACTGATTTTTGTGTCAGACAAAATGACCGCTAATATTAAATTTATGACTGTCAAAGCTTGACAAATGACAATTTTGTACTGAATAATGTTCGTGACCAAGCACTTATTTACAGCCTTGATCTACATGGTTTAATTGTTTTATAGTGAAACAGAAAATTCTGAATTTCTTTATGAAACGATGATCAATTTCCCAAAGTTAGAGCCATAGACATTAAGTCAAATTTTAAAAATTAAACCCTTGTTGTGTTATTATATTAAATGGTGCCTAAAATGGTAAGAGAAAGAGGAAGCAAATGAGTAAAAATGCTTAAAATAGTGTGTGTGTGTGTATTTCTATAAAATATTTAACATTCAAAATATTTTACTTATAAAACTTGTTCATGTCTTATAGCTAAATGTTGTATGCAGTTAAAATCCATATTTTTATAATTTGAACATGAGTCCAGACTTTAAAGGCTCAGATACTATTTATCAAACATTTTGTAAATGTTTTATTTCTAACATGGTTCAGCTTCTGAATAAACAATGCAGTTTACAATACGATATATTTCAGAAAGCATAGAGTATCACCACTAAATTGTTTCTTTTGTACTTACAGGATGTGATGGTTGGACTGGTTTTTGCTGTCGTCATGATGGTCATAATTATGCCATACCTCGATGTGATGGACCACTTCCTTTTGATGAATCCAGTGGCTCCACTAGTCATACTTTCAGCTCCTATTGTTATTACCTTTGCTTACCCAAAGCTGGAGACATGGAGCACAGCCCGTGGAGACACCACTGGCATTGTCTCCATCTGTGCAGGTTGCTACTTTGGATCATGGCTCAACTACAGCCAGGGGTTGATGTATCCATCTAATGTGTTGCCACCATACCCCTTACCGTTCCTCCAGCTTGAAGTTATCATATACTCAGTAATACGACTTCTTTTTGGACTTGTGCAATCAGTAGCAGCTTTATTCTTTTTGAAGTATACATCATATGCAGCACTATGTTACTTTCTGAAAAAGGATTCAAAGGACCCCAAAACCAAGCAGCAACTGATTGTAGAGTTGCCATACAAATATATTACAAACTTCGTTGTGTCTTTCAACACTGTGTACACAACACCGTTGACCTTCTGTTTGCTAGGTATACAGCGGCTTTCGTTTTACACTGAAATATAATGTTAGCTTTTGTGTTGGTAGATTTTCACATTGCCTGTATATGGTACCATGTTGGTGGATATTTATAAGTTGTAAGTAGTAGGAACTACACTCAATCACAGGAGAGGCTTTCACAGCACAAGGAATATTAATTTTCATTTTAATATACCAAGGCAATATGCAAAAGTATTTTTATTATAACTATTTATTATTAAGTGATTTGTTTTTCTGATTATATATAATATATGCAAATACAAGATTTTTGTTGGGGTTTTCCACGGTGTAAGAACATCTTCAGTAATATTCATTTATTTTTTGTGGGAAAATACGGTTGTTTTTGTTATTATTATTTTTTTAAAGACATTTAATATGTTGCCATTTGATATTAAATCCACATTTTCAGGCTGATTGCCTACCTGATTTAGTATCTGATAAATAACAAATTATTAATTGAAATTAGTGTCGTGAATGCCCTTAAATATTTAATTTTGTGTCCCATTACAAAACAATATGTAGAACAGCACTGCTTGTTGTAAACTTTTTGCTTTGATTGCTCATTAGATGTAGGCATTTTCAAAATATTGCTGTATATTTAAAGGAGCATGATAAATTTGTATAGAAATACGTAAATAGGGAGCATTTTGTTTTAGACATTTTCATTAGCAGAAATTGCTAAATCAAATAAATTGATTGTAATTGCTCATTTTATGTCTTAAAATTGAGTAGTGATCTCAAAGATGTACATAGCAATTTGCTGTGCAGTACTGAATAAAATGTAATTGAGATTTAATAACTTTAATTGTAACTTAAACAAAATATTCACATATATTATATATTGGTAATATATTCTTTTTTATAACAACTGGTATTATCTCACCTCAATGTAAAATTCTTTAATACCATTGGTTGTTTGCCGGTTGACAAAAATCCTTATACCCCTGTGGGTGGAGTCAGTTTTTCCCGACTGTTTTTTTCAACAATTTACTGCCACCCCAGTTATATTAAAAACAAACTTAATAATCAATTAAGTATATTTGCCGACACAAATACCGATTAACTAACACGAGTAGCGATTCTATTTATCTAATAATTCTCATATTATTATTATATCAATATTTAGGATAAAAAAATATTTAGAAAAAAAGAAGAAACCACGGATTAATATGATTCAGCTGTCAATCAGCTGATTGGATGTCTTGCTACACTCATATGATGTACACTTCCCCATGATATAATTCTCTAGTAACTCCAATAATTAATCTTTATAAATAAAAAGAACTCATCCGTTTAAAGTTTGATTATTATTTATATATGTATATAACATTTAAGTAAGTATTTAAAGCCCAGAAGAGATTATTCAAAATAACAACAACGTTTGACAGTTCAGTGACGGTGGCCGTGCTGATGATAACAGTGATTGCTGTAATACTAAAAGTGCTTCGTAATCAGTTCCATTTATTTTCACCTTCAACATTAAATTGTCCAAATCTGCTGTTATGTTTCCTGTACCCGTTTTGTCAATAATAAAACAATTTCCGATGGTAAAATTAATTCTTTCATGGTTTTTTTTATGGCCTAAAGTAATCGCTAAATAGTTCCCGTCTAATTTCCCACCTACCTTGCAAATTTGCATACACCTTTAAATTTGCATACCATTATTATACTAGTTGATAAACAAAATGATCAAATGGGTTCATGACATGGATATCATGGGGAAGTTTTAGGATAAATGTAAATATAGTTTAACATGTCGACAAGATAATTTCATTGTAAAACCATCTCTCAGGGTATATGGCTTTTTATGCACCCTCTGTGTGTTCACACAAGAACACACAGAGGGTGCATAAAAAGCCATATACCCCTTGTGATGCTTCTACAACTTATATTATACCTTCTTGAAATATATATTTTCAGACAACATTAAATTATTGAGAATTGGAAGGGTGTATTTTGTCAAGTGAACTAACTTTAGAACTAAGCATGTAACATAATAATAAAAAACTAGATTTTCTCTAAATTTTAGAATATTCTTTAACAGTGAATGTAAATAACATATAATTTTAACTGTCTTAAAGCCCTTTTGGCTACAACATGTCATGATAGCTCACAAGTTTTATTTGTAACTTTACTGACTGGAAATAACCATATTTTACTAGTACAATGTATATAAAGAAATTTGTGATTTATTCATTTATTCATCCCTCCATTTGTATCTGTGTGCCTCTCAGTTTGTTTTGGTGGCTTATGTTTTCATGTTATGTATTTATATAAAACACTGTCTTTATGCAAAAACTTATTTCAATAAGAAATGCCCCTGTACATTGAATTACAAAGAAATTATATTTGTTTTGTTCATATATTTTTACACTATTGTACTGATGTTGATAAAATTTATTTCATAATATTTTTCATATTTCTTAATCTTTACCTGTTGTATTGTTTTGTTTATTCGAACTTAATGGTACTCTTGGTTACATATTCATTACTCTAAATTTATTTTTAGTTGTTTGAATAAGAGAAAATGTTATTAAAAAGTTCTTCCTCCAGTTCTTAAAAAAATGCATATTGGTTATGGCTTGTTGATCCAATACTTATAATAGCCTTTGTTATGAAACTCATTATTAAACGGTTTTACATGAAACTGTATAAAACCTGTATACTGTAATATATCTAAATATAGTCGTGCATCACTCTGCTGGCATGGAGAACATCATAACTGCATTGTTTTACTGAATACAGTTGCACAAATTTAGGATACACCCAAATAATTTACCAAACATTAAGTGATATGATAATAAATCTCTTACGATATATGATCCCAAAACAGTCTATTTTTAAAGACGAGTAACACAGCTAGTATGTCAACAAAAACATGTAACAAATTCCCTTTAGTAAAATGATAAAATTTACATTATCAGTATTGTATATATAATGAAATAGGTTTTTTTAAAAATGTTTTTATAAACATTAGCCTTCGTTGCAGGTTATTATGGATTATCACATATGTTGTATACTAGTTTCACATATTGTTATCATTTATGGATACAATCTGAAATGAAGGTACATGTACATGTATATAAGTTTAAAAAAGAAATTAAAAATAATAATATACTGAATGTGTGTTTTATCATGATCCCCCCCTTCAACCCCCCCCCACCCCCCAAAAAACAACAACCAACAAGATCCCCAAAACAAACAAAAATGACAACCAGCTAATATCCTATTCTTAAAGCAAATTAAGTGCAGAGAAGTTCAAAAGATAAACCACAAATATATTTTATTAAACTTTAAAGGTACTTGCCATTCAAGGATAGGCTGTACTACTTCCCTAATTGAAAATGAAACAACTATTGTTGAATTATATTATAATCGGCAGAAGTAATTTCTTACCATGTAATAATACTCCAAATCATGAAATCAGTGCATTATAGAATTATAACACTGGTAAAGAACATTAATGGGTCATTCCATGTCAGATCAACAAATGGCTTCCACAACTATGTGTTAGAATTGGTAAAAAAAAATATAAGTCAAAAGTTTCGTGGAAATTCACATTAAAAAAAGCCAAAAATCTGGCAAAAACACAAAACTTCAAACCTCTGCCAAAATTTGAAAGATCATCCGATTAAGCTACAATTTTCAAGATATCATTTTTTTAATGGATATTTTAACATATATTTATTTTGTGCAATTCGAAGACAGAGTGGTGGAAAATTGTCAGAAAATCTGTTGATTTGACATGGAATGACCCAATGCATTTTGAAAAATATTCTATATTCTCTATTATTAAAACCTGTAATTTCTACAGTGTATCTATATGTACATTGTAGAACCAGACTATATGTAAACTGTAAGTCAGTGGAGGGGGATTGCTTATAATTCTTCTGATGCACCAAATGAATATATGTATGTAGTCATGTTGTTATTTTCGTATAGAATATAAAATTAATCCAGGAATTATTGCATCAAAAGATTAGTAACATTTTTTGAATTAGTTGTTTGCATTAATTTCATGATTTACATAAGTATTTAAACAAGAATCTTTTTTCCTTTTCTATTTTTCACATTTAGCTTTTTTTTCTATTGAACCATATCTTTCTTATACTTAATATTTTTTACAAAACATGTATTTAACATGGACACAGTGCTATAGAATTGCCCATTTCCAAGGTATCTTTTTGTATTTCTGTTGTGTATTAATGAGTAAATTGTTGACATAGATAGATAAAAGCAAATAATTGAATAGAAGTACCAGTTTACTGTAGGACTACTTTGAAATATTTATAAATGTTTGGATATTGAAATGGTTTATGACAGTTTTGTTATTGCTGTTAAGCTTTCTCAGTGTCAGCTATATGTGTGTTATTGCATTCTGCTCCTAGGTTACAAGAATTGGGAATAAAGTCATCTTGATTTGTCATACAAAACATTTTTTCATCTAAAATCATATTTTTCACCAGTTTTAATGGTGTTTTCCAGTGTTTGGTTTGGGTAAATATGTTATGAACTAATTTACACTGAAAATAGAAAGGCTGCTTTTTCTATTGTCATAATTTTAACTGGGCATTTTGTGATTGAAAACTGTCATCTGAGTGAAAAATGCGTATTTTTTATTAATGGCTTCCACAGTAACAGTCTGAAAAATATTCTATTTTCAGAAACATGTTTTACCTTATTAAAAAATTAATTTCTTGCAAAGACGTCACATTTGTTTTCATATTATTAAATAGCACATCATCATATGTCAGATGTTATTGATATTATGTTGGGACAGACTGATAAAAATATACCAGTTGTATATTTAAGACCATCTGTTTCATGTTGTATAATTCTGCCCGGACAAACTTGTTAATAACATCTGTTGTTTAAACGTTTTGTGTGCTATTATTATGCAAGAAAAAAACACCAAAAAAGTGATAGGTTGGTGGAGAATTCAACATCAATGTGCACAACAGCTTGTTCTCATGTTATATATATATCAGTTTACTTTTCAGAATATAAAAAAAGTATCTGCAAAATTGATTTCTCTTGTATTCTGGGGCATAGCTAAAGAGGGACAAAATGCCATGGCAAACCCAGACGCTGGGAGCTTGAACCATAAGGAGAATAAATATCAGTATCAAGGGGGAAAAAATAAAACAAACCTGCAGAAATTCTAGACAAGGCAATGAACAGTCATTACCTAATTATGTTTGTTAATATTTAAACCCAGTTTAGAACTTGGTCAACTTAACCATGAGTTAGAGGGATGTTCCTTCAAATATATTTATGGAAGGTAAAGAATTAGATTATTTACAGATACCCTAGGCTGTAGTAAATTACATTTCAACATGTAGTTGCTATTTATAATGATTTAAAATTTGGCTTTGAATGTTTCTTTTAAACAAGGTTAAGCTAGAATGTTAATAACTTGGCTCTGACCTAATATCCTAAAACCTATATTGACAATGTACTCTGTTCAGTTGTTCTGCTTTGTGTTAACTGTATATCACTGTGTTCTGGCTGTTCACTATATCGTATGCTTCATTCATCCCATTATCATACAAACTCCCTTTAACATTTATAATAAAACCAAAAACTCACTTACATGAACGTTGATCATCACATTAAAATGGAAATTAATTTGTTATTGTAGTTTTCAGTACAGACAAACCTGTTTATAAAGGTAACCTTTAAGAACTGACCCTGTGTTTATAAAATGTTTTAAGTTACCATTTAAAGCTTAATAAATAAAGTTTTAAGTCTTTAGAGGTTGTTCATAATTAGTGTTTTCACTAAACTTTCTAAGTCTCTGAGAAGTAAGACTGACAAAAACAGTGTTTTACAATTCTCAGAATATATGCATAATATGAGGATTTTCAGAGGGAAGTGGTTTGTAGTTTTGAACAACCACTGTTATAAGAGTGTTCCAGTAAGTAATAGCATATCAAACACTCTATTTATCTATCTCCATTTAGGCAAATTGAAGGGAGCGGGACGTAGCTCAAACAGTAGCAAGTCTGCCTGTGAACAGGTCGGTCGTCTGATCGATCCTTCTCGGTGGATCCATTTGCAGTTTGGGTTATTTTCCATTCCTACCAGTGGTCCACAACTGGTTCATCAAAGGCCATGGTATGTGCTGCCCTGTCTGTGGGAAAGTGCATATAAAAGTCCCTTGTTGCTTATCGGAAAGGGTAGCCTATGTGGCAGAATTAGACAGAAGAAGGTTTTGTTGTACAAGGTTGCCTTTACAGCAGGTTTTGCAGTGTTGTAGTTTTAAGCATTGAACTGTGATTATTACACTTGTATATATTTTTGTTAAAACCACTCACTTCTATGAGTTGGTTAATATGTTTATTGCTTCCTCTTTGTTTGATTTTGGTTTAAAACATATTGTTTTCAAAAGAAAACGATATAGGACCTGCCAACAGATGAAACCTATATTAAGGCCTCTCCCACAGTGGGTCTGTTTGATTTTAATGCAGGAATATACGTTTAAAGCATTTATGTAAATATAAAATAAAATACGTTTAATTTATTAATCCAGGAAGAAGAATAAATAGTGGACGGTATATCTTTTCCAGTTATATGTTGTATTGTACATCAAGACAGATTGTGTTTATGCACTATATATTTAGACAATTCAAGCACAAATACAAATGTCATGTATTTGTATGCTGTTGATGGCTAATGAGAGATGCTGTAGTTAATTGTTCAGTAATTGATCTTTGATTTGGAGCATAATCACGTTTTGCATGTTTTGGGTTTTCCATCAACTATATTTATTTTTGTATTGAAATATAAAGATAATACTTTAAGTTACACACACAAATAGACAATCAAACTGAGTCAGTTACTACTTCTGGTAGAAGATAATTTTATTTTATATGTTAACTCCACTCATGTGAAAAGCCATTAATATTATGGGTGAAAATGATCAACATTGTGGGGCAAGTATCGGATAATAAATCCAATCCAAGCAGATCAGCTACCTTACCAAATGTTTTTTGTGATTCAGTTTTCATATCATTGATATGTTTGTGTTAAACTGATGTGTAAAAATGATTAATTTGCAAATATGAAATAGATCAATTTGTCTATGTAAATAATGATTATGTAACCTAAAGTAAGGTATAATCCATCAAATTAATTTAAAAAAATACTTTTAACATATTTTATAATTAATTTCATTTGGATTTTATTGTCATTGTTTAATTTTAATTTATCTATACCAAAATTCAGACAGTAATGTTAACAAGAAAACATGAATTTAACAAATATGTGCCTTATTTAGTATTGTTTTTAACATTAAAGAATACGTTTGTGGATTTCTTTACACAAACATGAGTGTTCAAGGGTTAACATATTTATTTTATAAAGAAGTATGTGATAGAGTAGTTGAAAAAAAGTGTTTTACTAAACTGTCATGGTAGTTAAATTGTGTAATATATGAGATTTGACAATACAAATGATACTTTTGTGTGTTAGCTTGAACACTAGTATTGTTGATACAACCCAAAATGTGTTCACATAAATATTCCTTTATAGCATAATCAAACACATAAAGTATTTATAGCTTTAGCAGGTAATATTGTTTTTGTTTCTGCATTTAGTCCTGTATTTGCTATTTCAGAATGTATAGGGCTGGTTTAATGTTTGCTGCTTTTAAACAATGCCTTGCAATGAAGTTGTTTTCCCAGTACATGGCAAAAAATTGAGATCTTTAGATCTCTGTAGACAGATGGATATTTCACATGTATTACACTAACCATTATTTTTATCACTGTACACATAACTGAGTGGTACTACTACAACTAAAAGATTTTCCAGCAATTTTTAAGTGTATGCTATCACAGTTTTGTCAAAACAATACCACTAGAAACCTATCTTATTCAAATATTATGACATTGTTTTAATTAGGCAAAATTATATAAGCATTCATATCATGCTTTTATGTACTGGTTTACTTTGTCGATTGTGGTTTCTCAGAATGACATTCATGGTGCCTGCATAGAGAACTCTCTTATTATTGAAATACATAAGCAAACTAAAGGTATCACACCACAATAACATCTTCATTAGCAGGTTTCTCTTAACTGTTAAAGTCAATACATAAAACATGTTTTGTCAAATTAATTTAGAAGTGTAACTGGTATTTTGTAATTATGTTTAACAATATGTTTGGAAAAACAATAAATAACATGTGAGGCATACTAATAATTTTCTATATTATTAATGCTTGAATTGTTTTTGTTGCCGTGAAATAATTTGTGATATACTGTTGCACGTGCACACATTGAAGAAATTAATCTGTTCTGAAAATGTTTTGTTGTTTTTTAAATCTGACTGACATTGAAAGTTATTTGTGAGAAATGTGTAAGGAACCAGGGTCTGAAAGATTGATTTCTTCTTATTTAGTTACTGCTGAGTGCTAGTCAAGTACAAGAACACACCAGACATTACAATTACAAATGAACTGAGTGGTACTCAATATTGCATTAATAATTGAAGTCTCAAATGTCATCTGAACTCCATGAACATAACTCGGAGGCCTGGCTACGTGAGAGAACAGTTGCGACTGTTATGTTGCTATAAAGCCATTTGTGACTGATTTCAGATACATAATGTGGATCAGTGTTTTGGTTGTAGTATTCATTGCAACCAATGTAGACATGAGTTGCCACCCTAGGATTAGTTTTCTAACTTGATAGGTTTTATGTACAAGATAGAATCTTGTAATTCAAGTGTCAGGGGCGACAGTTAATCAGCATATAATCATCAGATTCAGGATATAACCGGCCATGCTTAACATGTGTCATCTTGTCTGTGGGAAGGTGCATATAAAAGATCCATTGCTGCTAATACATGGTAGTAGCAGGTTTCTTTTGTGAACCATGTCATAAATATTGTGCATTTGACACCTAACAGCTGATTAATCTGTGTACTTGGGTGTAAACATTCCTTTCCTTTTAACAGATTCAAATCATATTTTATGCTGCTAGACAACTATAATCAAGCAACATGCATTGCAGACATAAATACAATTGTTTTTAGTGTTTGAAAACAACTGCCAATGAAAAATAAGGCAAACAAATTGAGAATAGAGCACTATGAAAGCATACTTGTTAGCTGGTATATTTAATTTAATTTCTCCCATACCAGAGCTAACACTGATTAACAAAGGTATAATTAAGTATGATAGAAATAGAATTAAATGATTTTTATCAATTATTTTCTAGATTAAACTGATAATAATTGGTAAAAATAGATTTAATTATACCCATTTTATTTAGGAATGTGATTACAACCTCCACCTTTTGCATGCAGATATAGCAATAGCCCTGGTGGCATAATTAAGCTGTAGGACTTAAGGCTGGTAAGTACTAGGATCAAATCTCAATCGATGCATTGGATTTTTAATCTTGATACTAGATCCAACCCAGAAAGAGCTCCACAAGGCTCTGTGGGTATGTGTACACCACTTGAACCGACCAGTGGTCCACAACTGGTTTATTAAATTCTTTGCTATCCTGTCTGTGGGAAAGCACATATAAAAGATCCCTTGATGCTAATCAGAAAGAGTAACATGTGACTAGTTGGTTTCCTCCAAAGACCGTGAGTCGCAAAATATGTGACATCTTTGCAGTTCAGTTTTGTGTTCAACATGTGTAAGAACAACCAACATGGACAAATGTGTTTAATCATTCTTTAATCAGAAAATGAGCTTACTTTAATATGTAGACATACTGGGTTACATAGCCTGGTAGTACATCCTAAAAAAACTAGTGCAACATTCCATGACTTGATAGTGAACTGTGTAAAAACTGTTTAATTCAGGATTGTAAAACTTGGTTTGGTACTAAATCACAGTATTGCTGGTACAGAGTATTCCATAATTAAGTTTCTATCACTTACATAGTTTGTCCATTGCTAACAAGCTGTTTGCAATTCCTGACTGACAGGACATTAGGTACCACAAACCTTTATATTCCAGTTGTAGACCACTAAAAGTTTTGAACGGAAACAAATTATTTGGGATTACCAAGTACATTCAGGTAGTACTTGAAATGGTTAACACAGCGACATTTCACTATTTCATGTAGTAAACTACATATTCCTTTATTGTTAGAAAATCTATTTATTCAAATTTGTATAAATGTGGGCATTGATATTAAACTAGGCAAACACATTTGATACAAATACTTTGTTTCAGTCCCAACTAGTTCAGTGCTTATTGTGTTTAATAACGATGACAAAAGTTAAAATTTCCTTGGCAATGAAATTTTTAGTGTTTTGGTGTGCTGAGCTAATTATGAGCTTGTTGGGAGTGCTGAACAAATTTAATTTTGAGTTTATAAATTTTTAAACAATATCTAGTTGGCGGCAAATTTTACATTACGTTTTTTTAATAAACTATTCCGATTTCCTGTTTTTAATGATTTCTATTCACAATTTGTCTTCTTCAACTTCTTGAATTTAGTTTATAGTTTGCTTCTTTCTTTTGACCGCTTTCAAAATTGATAATACTTGATGAAATATTCCGTTAATAAATAACACATTGTGTTACACAATTCCACATTTTCTATTATAATTTTTCTTAAATTATTAAGCAGAATTACGTGATTCCATTCACCTCTGTACTATTGGAAATGTTATTGTTTTTATTTAATCATAATTTCAATGGAATGTTATTTTAATTTGAATTTTATGGAATTAAATGTTTTAAAGCTACTTATTTTTGTTGTGTTTGTATCAATAAATGCATTCACATTTTCCTGAATTACTTCAAATCATTTCTTTTTTGTTTTACATAGAAGCATATTCTGATAATTATCGCACTAGTGTATGTAATGTATGTGATATAAAAATGATAAAACTTTTATAACTATGGTTTATCACAATGGCATGATAATCTCTATCTGTGTGTGTTTAATTAAGGTTAAAAGTGACAACAGATTGAAGAGATATTAAATGTATATTATATGAGAATTGTGAAATATTTACTGAAGAATGTGGCAGAATAATTCACAATCAATAGTACGAGTTAAGTCAGGCCCCAAGCCACAATAAAACTGACTCTCTACCACCTAACACAATTTCTTGTTAGAAGTCACAATACACAATCAAATTTTTCTGACAATGTAATATTATCTTATAAATTTATGATTGATAATACTCCTGCACTTATGCTCTTCAAAGTGAAATAAAAAACACTGGCTAACTTCAAACGTTTTCTTACAGATATTCTTATGTTGTGTGTTACATTTACATGGAATAAGCCCCAGACATATAAGAACAGAAGATAATATATTTGTTTAAGAAATGTTTATAGAAGAAATTGTGTTACATTATGTACTATAAAATTTCTGTGAATATCACATAATAAAATGAGCTATATGGAAACAGTTTACGTAAGTCATTAAAAGGTGACTAAAATTTATTAAACTGACAGAATATTATAACATTTAATGACCTATATAGAAAGGACAGGTCTGTTCAGTGACATTCCAGCACATTGTTTAATAAACTAATATTAGTTGTCAAATTGTTTGTTTCTGTAAAGAATTCTGCTGCCACCACATTAAATATAGTTTTTGATTACCAGTGAGGAATCGTGTGTACTTTCCCCACAATCAACAGAAGAATTTCATACACCAGTTAGGCGGGTCAATTTATGCATAAATACACTAATACCCCTAACAAATTCTAACAAAAGGTTTCTCAGTGTTTTTGTGATCTACGGGATATATTCAAAGGCAGGAAAAAAGTCTACCAAAATCTAATTCCCGGAAAGGGGTTAAAACTGGATCAAATCCAAGATGGCTGCTAATGACTCTAAAACTAAGGAAAATGGCATAAGTTTCTTATGATTTGGTGAGGAACAGTTGTTTTATGTCTAAACAAAGGTTTTAAGTGTCATAGAATTCACTGGTATTCAGTAATGGACCAAGAGGGCGGTCCATGGAGCCAAGACCCCCCTTTTCCCGTACTTCAAAAAAAAAAGAATTTCCCAGGCCAGATAGGGTCCACGTGCACACCCCACTCCACAACTCTATTACACCATGTTTTTAGCAAGCCCAAAGATGTCCTCAACACGAAATTAACTGATAACAGTAAACATTTTGGAATCTACTACCCATATTTCACCAATATTGGAAGGTACCCTAAAAACATTATGTTTTTGATGACTTCATGCAAACATCTGTACGCTCACTATTCTCTTCACTATAATGCCAACAGATGGTTTTGTGACAAGTATTATATACTGAATGAAAGCTTATGGATCTGCTGATTATTATGATGTATAGTGATATAGAACTGGTGCAATTAATCTATGACTAAATCATCATTAAAGAACCACACTCCATTTCTTATTTCGGCAGCCCATGAAATACCTTAATTTTTTATGATATTTTCTTTTTGACATAAACACATCAACTGTAAGTTATATATTTATAGTTTTCATTTGACACAAAAATCACCCACCTAGAGTTAAAACTTAACGAGATATCATATTTTGAACATTACCAGGTATATCAAACATTGCTATTGAGATGCATGATATTATCGACATGGTCCAGTGGCCAAGCGGAGTCTTCATGCACACACACTCTATAATCCTTCATGAATGGTAGGATCTTGTTCAATCTGTTAAAGATAACTACTTTTAACAAATTAGTCATCATTTAATCTTTCCTTTTTATGGTTGAGGTGGGGAAGTAGTGATATACCAATGGCTATGTCTGTCACTAAAGTCATGATTTTGGTCAATTATAAGATAAATATTTATTAATTAACTTTTACTTAATTAATCTATACCACAAATGGTACACATGAATAGAGTGGAATATAAAACAATATGATAGCATTTAAAGTTATGTGTTGACTTGCTTATAATAATAGTTGTCATTTTTTATGTTAAAAATGTTACATGTTGTTTTCATGATTTAATAAGGTGACTGACTATCTTTACCTATAACTCAACCAATTTTTAAAATATCACTACATGTGACATACCTTACAAATATGCGGCATATTAACCATCAGTTAAAACATATTTGAGCAAAATAT
>JAULBS010115344.1:0-14676 GCA_032355785.1 Symmetromphalus regularis | reverse complement strand
AAATCATGAGGCACGAAGGTACTGGGGATAAATTCCCTTCAAAGTATGGGATTTTTAATTTACCAGGTCACGTGGAGTAGTAGTTAAAACACGAGGCACGAAGGTACTGGGGTTAAATTCCCTTCAAAGTATGGGATTTTTTATTTACGACTTGGTGTATCCCACTTGCATCTACGCAGCAACCAGTAACAACGGTTGGGGTTTGTGCCACCCTGTCTGTGGAGAAGTGCATACAAAAGATCACTTATTGCTTATCAGTATTAGTAGCATCAACGAATTTCCTCTTTCATACTAATATTAATATCAGTCTTAGATGTAAACGGAGCTACGTGTTAGAGACGTGTATAAACGCACGAAAATACGTTAAACCTAGCAAAGAGCTCAATGGGAAACTTGTGTTAATACCATAATAATGATAAGTGTGTGTGTGTGTTTGTGTGTGTGTGTGTGTGTATATATATATATATATATATATATATATATATAAATATATATATCCTCTTGTTATTTTGACTGCCTGTTGCGACTGTCGCTGTTTATATATACTTTTCTTCGACTAATTTGTGCAGAGATGCAGTTTTGAACATGACAGAAGATTATACAATTGTCATGTTCAAAACCGCATCTCTGCATAAATTAGTCCAAGAAAAGTATAAATAAAACCACGACAGCCGCAATAGGCAGCTAAAATAACAAGAGGAACAATGTCATAAATTATGGATACAGCAACAACATTTGTTAATGTCATGGCTTCGAATGGCAATGGAACTAAGACAGTAATAACATTTCCAAGTGACGCAATTATACATTTAAAGAGGAAAGCCCAAATCACGACAGACGACTGGTGCGCATCTCTACAAGTTAAAACTATCACATCACCCCCAACGCTGTTGCGGACTAAAACCCAAAATCCTGAGCATATATTGTAACCATGCCCAGCTAATGACGCTATAAGAAACATCTTCAAGTTATAACCCAAGACGATGGGAACAAAACTTCTGTGCTAAAGAGACGACCTGCTATTGAACACAGAATGTACGAAGAGAAAGAAACTGCCACTAGAAAAGGAGAAGATGAATAAGAATGGCAATGCGTCTATTTGTGTACGTTTGGGAACACCACCATTCAGTATTGCTTACCAACTGTTACAACAACTGATCTATGATTAAACGTATGAGATGACATCAAACAATTATTCTAGTATTGATTAACTGGTTGTGTTACTAAATATCTCTTGGACTGTCTTGTATGGTGATAAGTAGTGTCGGATTTAGACTTGGTGAAGTTCTAAGCTATACGAAGCTCAGAGGATCCTTGTTAACAGGTTACACCAGAAGGTTTCACGAAGGTGCGTACCCAAACAAAACCTTGTGTGACCACAAACATTTAGCTTATGCCTAAATCCGGCACTTGTAATGTTAGAATAAGCTGAGGGTTTTGTATTTTTGATTCATTAATGAAACATAAGACTGTTTAACGACATTGCTAATCAGCGGCGATTAGGTGACAAACACAATATTTGCGACTTATTGTCTTCAGAGGAAACATGCTTCCAATACATAGGCTACTCTTTCCTATTAGCAGCAAGAGATCTTTTATTTACACTTTTACACTACGGCCTTTGTTACACCATTGGAGAACCATTGGTTGAAACGAGAAATTGACCATTTATCTCTTGAATTATAACCAACTCGCTAATTCTGAATCAATAATAAGCCAACAGATTGCCAACAACAGTGGTTTTAATTCTCAACTGCATGTATAACAAGTGGACAAAAAATGTCTGCCTTTCATGTTGGTTTGCATGTTATTACATCGCCTGTTCCGTCATGATGAAATCACTGAAACATAAACAGCCGTAGCTTAATACAATAGTAATATAATTTATATGTATTAAAGTTAAACATGGTATTAAGACCTCTTTATACAACAGCCACCTATCAATACAAACAAACATTTCCATTTGCAAGACAAATATGTAGATTTCACATTGCATATAAAACCCATCCGTTATAAACCTTTTAACACCTATAAATATTTGTTCAAATCATAAATTAATAGCTAAAATGCAGAGGCGGATACAGGAATTTTGAAAAAGAGGCACTAAAATAGCTTTAAGATATTTAATATTGAAAGGAATTGGGTTAAACGTTCGTTTGTTAAGATATAAATATAAGACCCCCCTCACCCCCCCCCGGGATCTGCTTGTGACTTTTTGTTGAAGTTGTAAACACAGCCGTAGTCGGGATTTTTGATTGAGGGTGGTTTTGACGTCCATGTTTTATTTTCAACAGTAGTTGGGGCAAAACATTTTAATGATTTAAAAGGTAAAACAAAAACAGAACCATCACCCCCTAAATAAAATCAGTGTGTGTGTAATAAATATAACTAATTCAGGACCCGCGGAGTACATTTGAAAGTGTGGGGGTGGGGGCACAGAAAAGTAGGTGACCGAAGGGCAGCAGCATTCCTGCAGGAACGCCCTCATACTTCGAAATCTCCAGATATGGGCCACTTTATTTTGTCACTGAGCCTGCAAATATCTTTTTCAGAAAAAACAAATGTTTGGTGATTTTTAGAATTAGTTGTCCCCCTCCCCCCCCCTCCACTCCGGGGTGGCTGTAATTTCGTGGTTGCGGGGGTAAATATGGAACTGTACTACTGATTTTATATGTGTACATACCGATTACTTTGGTTTATGCTCTGGACTTGCAGGTTCCTGATCTCCAACCAAACCATTTCCACTTTCCTTTTTTGCTACACCTCAGTCCACTTTCACAGCTACAATATAAACACCCTTACAGAAACCAAAATTGTCAATACCAGACCAAAACTTCAAATTCTATTTAAAGGAAAAACATCTTAAAGATAATATGTTGTATGTACTATGGTCGTCGGATCGGACCCCTTCAGTTGACCAATCTGGAATATTTATCATTCCAGAAAGTGGTCCACGACTGGTGTAACAAAGTTTGTTTAACGACCCCCGCCCCCCAGCACAAAAAATAATCATCGGATATTGGGGGTCACACATTGGTTAAACATAAAAATATTTGAAAATAAATCAGTGTAAATAGCTGATATATATTTTAGTATATAAAATACATATCACTGTGATAAAAATCAGAAGTTAATGTAATAAATAAACCATTTAAGATTCATAAATAAATTGACACAATATTATTAAAAAAAAAAAACTATGTTAAAAATGTCCAATAAATTATGGATTATAAATAAATGCATTATAAAAACCAGTTTCCTTAAACATATATATATATAATGAGTTGTGGGTGGAACCTAAACGATTCCACCACACCGTGACTACCAAAAACATTTGCTCGAACTTGTGCAAGGCGAGGACACTCCACCAAAATATGACGCACCATCAATCTACATTGACAGTGTTCATACTGAGGTGGAGAGTCCTTCAAAATAAAAAATATGCGTTAAATAGGTATGGCCAATATGGGATCGACACAAAATAACCTCATCCTTTCGTGACCGTCTATAAGAGGATTGCCAATCACCAAGACTGGCTTTATGGAATGAAGCTTGTTCGCTCCCACATTGTCCCACTCACCCTGCCAGTTAGACAAAATGTTTTGTTAATAACAAATTTAAAATTGGAGTATGGGATACCCATGTTGGCATGAGGCAAATTCTAGACAGGCTTGGCAGCTAGGTCTGCCTTTTCATTACCCCTAATACCAACATGACTTGGCACCCAACAGAAAACAATTTTCTTCTTTGAAGATAAATACACATTTTCGTATCATCATCCCAATTAAGGGATGTTCCAACTTCATATTGTGTAAAGCCTGGAGACACGAAAGTAAGTCTGTAAAAATAATGAATTTGGATGCATCAGAATTTTTAATTTCCTCCAGGGCTTCAAGAATTGCCTGAACTTCAGCAGAAAAAAATAGACCTCGAATCGGGCAATCTCTATTATTTGAGATGGGAACACTGAGCAGAGGCTACATCATTACCATCTCGTGATCCATCCGTATAAACTGAATGAAATCACTATAAGTATTAATTTCTAGGACATGTTGTTTGTATACTAATGCACCTGTATGATCTTTCTTCAGATGCACTAGATCAAACACAATGTCAGTGGTTTAATATACAATGGTGGAAGAACAAAATATGAAGGAGTTTCCATTATGTCATCAAAAGTGATGTTAGAAGCAGTCAATAATTGCTTGATACGAAGACCAAAAGGAGGAATGGCATTTGGTTTCGCATCAAACAACTTCACATATTTTTCTTCAAAAACCAGGTGGTGTAACAAAGGTGATGGTGTGTGTCTATATACTAGTATATACATGTATTCTGTCCAGTGTCTAGGAAAACGCATATAACAGATGGCTTGCTGCTAATCGAAACGAGTAGCATATATAGCGGTAGTGGGTTTATTCTGAAGACCACGAGTTGCAAACGCTGCATCTTAAACACCTATGAATAAACATTGTTGTGGAATGTCTTTAAACACGGTCCTTTCCTTTCTACAGTGAGCTTACATGTCAAATGTTATATTGAAATACCGATTGGATAAATATAACTGATTAATTAACATAACACACTTTTCAAGATATCTGTATTAAACTTGTCTAATTTTTTCATTCCAGAATAGAAAATTAGACATGCCACCATATATTTCTCCATTTGCCTGTTATCTCTCTCTCTCTCTCTCTGCATGTCTCTCTATCTGCGTGCGTGTGTGTGTGTGTGTGTGTACAGGCCCATGTAAAACTGGTAATAGGGCCAGATCAGATGGGAAATGTAAGCTCCATTTCAAACGGCTTATTAAGTATTTTTGTAATGTACTAAGAAGGCCCCTCAAAATCATAGGCCCATGTCAACTATCCCCCTCCTCTACACGCACGCACACACGAGTATTACATACATAATCATTATACGTATTACATATTCATGAGTATTCCTCTCTGTACATAACATCTCTGTCTCGTTTTTGTTTTAACACAGGACTATGCAGTGAATGTTAAATGAAATCAAATGGAACTTACGGAGGACTAAACCATCCACAGGAATCACCAATTTTTCCCTTGCAGACAGGACAGCACCCACATGGTTTCATCCCAGGCTCGCAACTTTTAGGCAAGCGTGGACAGGGTAGCCTTCCGCGCCACTTGCAAGGTGCGCACATTTTTGTACCCTCTACAACCACCAGTACCGATAAAACGACAATGCATAACAGTATGAAACACCTCATCATGTAATGGCGTACAAGACAAAAAATGATGTTTTAAGGCACACACCTGCAAAATAACCAGGATATGATTGCTGTCACTTGGGAGTGGTTAACACAGCTCAGTCAGGTGTAGATATCCATTTATTTAGGTGTGCATCCTGGATATATAAGCTTTCCTTCCAATTACAGTTTAGTGTAGTCGTATTTGGGTCAAATGTAGATGTTTTTGGGATAGCATACTATTACAGTTCAGACTTTCACTTACGAATTATAAGATTTAGGATGGAGTGCAATATATATATAGATGATGGTAGGTACCACTATCGGATCTCAGTCAAGGCATGGTATTTATAATAGCAAGCACTGGCTTCAAGTCAGAATTAATTGCTCCACAATGACAAAGATTTCTCTCTTTCTCTTTAAAATGAACTGGAAAAAAAAAACCAACCTCAAAAAAAAAAAAAAAAACTAATAATTTATGTATAATAAAAATAATAAAAAAATAATAATAATATCGATACCCACCTTCCCCTCCAAAGAAAAAAACAAACAAAACAAAATGTTGTGCTATACATTTATGTACAGAACACCCACAATCGAGAATATACATGCATGTACATGTAATTTTTAAATAAAATGTATTAACAAAACATCTAGACAAAGTAATAAGTGCCAATAATTTGTGACTACACAATGAACCAGTTTAATACTGAACACATGATCACCTTCCAATATTCTGCTATAAGTAGACTATGAGAGAAATTAAATCGAATACTATTGTAAACTATGGCTAGTTCGGCCATTTTACTACAGAGAAAACAGAATATTCTGCCGATTTTACGAACGTATGCTGAACTTAAGAAAATTTGTATCATCATCGTTTTATCGTATGTACTAAATGCATACTTGATTTAAGATTCTACACACATTTATCATTAAACATTACATCACAATAAGTTATATCTACATGAAATATATTTATTAACTACATGTTTAACATGTTAATTTATCATTAAACACGACCTCACAATTAGTTATACCTAACATGTTATACTTATTAACATGTTAACTTGTTTAATGTGTTAGTTTATTTTTATACTATACATTATCACAATAACTTATATCTAACATGTTATACTTATCAGCTACATGTTTAACATGTTAGTTTATCATTATACATGACCTCACGATAAGTTATATCTGAGATGTTATACTTATTAATTACGTTTAATGTGTTAGTTTACCATTATAAATAACATCACAATAACCTATACCCATGTTATACTTATTACCTACCTATTTAACATATTAGTTTATCATTATAAATATACATGACCTCACAATAAGTTATATCTAAGATGTTATACTTATTAACTACATGTTTAACATGTTAGTTTATCATTACATTATGACATCACAGTAACCTATACTTAACATGTTCTACTCATTAACTACATGTTTAACATGATAGCTTAGGTATGTTGCTCATCAGTGGTACTATTTTTCCTGTGCCTAAATTTACAAAGATGTAGGAATATCTCACAAATAGTACCAACAACAAAAATAATGCCATAATTTTTTATTTTTTTTCCAATAATGATATTAAAGTTGCATTATCAAATCTGTGGTTTGTGCATATACATATTTCAATAATTAAATAAACAGATATTATATACATGATAAATAGTTATTCAGATGTTTGTTGTTGAAATATTGTATAACTGCTGGGGCTATTCATGCAAATGTAAGATACAAATACTTCCTTAAAAATTGGAAAATATTCAAGATTTTTATTTCTTAAAGAAAAGAAAAGATTTTTTTTAAAATTTTATAATGTATAAAACAATTATACATTATGTTACTTTAAAATTGACACCTTTTAAAAATTCATGTCTATTTTATTTACCTAGGTAGTGAGATACAGTGCATGAATGGAACTGTACAAGTTTCTTTTGGTTTCCAGAAGTGTAAGGTGTAACTCTACACAGTTTGAAATGATTTTGTTTTAGTCATACTGGTACATACATAACACACACTGGTAAATTAAAAACATCCAACATTAATGAGTAAAAATAGAAACATTGCAATTTTATTCCACAATTTCGTTTCTTACAGATGAATAAAATCACTGAAAAATCTATTGTTTTTAAAATCACATTTTCAAAAGTTTTTAAAAATTTGCTTTGTTATATTTTACTGTATTGGGCATACGGAGCAATAAGAAATATAATAATGATAGTTAACGAACATACACAATTCCATTCATACATTGATACAGGTGACAACATTATGAACAATTTGTAAACTGTACCATGCATAAATTGTATGACAGTAATACTTCTACATATTTTGAAAACATTAACATACCCTAACAGCAAGGTATACTATGTAAATAAGCTTATAAAATGTTCTAAAAGCACCATATAAACTACACAAACAGTTGCATAGTGTATAATTCGTACTAAATGAAAACAATGTAAAAATACTAATACTAACACTCCTTCAAAATGCTAACTCGGGTGAACATAATATGGAAGCCACGTCTATAACATTGTAACAGAACAAAGGTGCATGTATGCTGTACAATAAATCCATAAACATCTAAACACATTTTATAAACACTATAATGTAAGAAATTCAATGCCTCACATAGAACTGTACTTATTAAACTTCTGACTTAGACTTAAACATATTAAATAATCTTAGGGGTTGTTCTTGGTTATTAACATTTTCTTATTCAGAAGGAATACAAATGTTCTGAGCAACTCCATCCACCTAAAATTAGTTTGCCTAAAAGACAAAATTTCCAAAGATTTCAACCAAGATTTTAATTCAATTGAATAGATTAATCCTACTCACTTACGTATACTTTGTGGAAAATAGAAAAAATGTTGGTAACTGTGAAACACTTATCTGATTTTTATTGCAAGCAATTTGTAAAATTTTAGTCTTCATACTTCATTTACATGTTTTTTTTTTAATGACCCCCACACCAGCACAAAAATAAATATAAACAATTAAAAACTATTAACAAACCTATTATAAGATAACATCTGTGAACTTGTTATCAGTATGAGAGAGTACATATGTAACAGCTGGTATTAATGAACTACTGCCTGTCATGACAGCAATGACAGACCACGCTACAGCTTACACAATGATATAAAACAAATAGCAAACAGGCTGCACTAAATAGGTGATCAGATAATATTACTCATCCATCCTATCTAACTCCAATAGCTGTATTTGTGGTGGGAGAGAGGGGGTGGAGGTCATTTAACAAATATTAAATAATCTCAAGTTCAGATCCAGAGGGGTAGGAGGTTAAGGGAATCCTAACCCCTCTCCCCCTTTGGCAACATATTTTATGTTTTCTGTTAATTTTAAATATTAACCAACATTAATTTCTCCTTTTTTTAAGTTTTTCCCTTTCAATCTCCACTTTCAAAATTTCTGGATCCGCCTTGCTATCATTTATTTCTCCCTGTCATTTAATTTTGGCTGGGAAACCCTTTTATGTAATGTATATTTTTATATGAATACAACTACATCTGTTTTGAAAAAAAAAAAAAATGGCAAGAAACGTGGAGGAAAGTTGATTATCACAGTTCAACAGCTATATATTAATTATGCAAAACATATACATATTACACAACTGATATCACACAAATATATAAATACACCTTTAGTTAACTTTGTGCAAACAAATATAACCTGGTACTCGGTTTATAAAACATTTTGATTCAATCAAAGCTTTAAACGAAGTCTGTAAAGTATTGAGACTATTAAAGTCTAGACTTTTTAAAGTTTTACAAGCACAAAGCCAGGCTATTTTTATAATGGTAACAGACCAATATAATCAATTGTAGTCAATTTCAAAATCAACTTTAAAAGTTGCATACATAATGTATGGGTCTAACAGTTTCTGGTTTTAACAAGATGATCTGAGAAAAAAAAAAAAAAAAAAAAAAAAATAGTGTTGTATGTTACTGCATACTGCCAAAAAAAATTCTTTAGAAATCACCCCGCTAGCTTAAAAAACTATATTTCTGAAATTCAAAATTAATAGAAACATTCTCAGACATTTTTCAAAATGGCTGCCAACATTTCTTTCAATTTTAAATTTCTGAAAATCATTCAGTTTATGTAATACTGTCTTGATTTTTATATCAATTCTAATGACTTTTTCAGCTCTTTATTAATATATGCATACCACTAAATAAATTATAAAAACTGACTTTTGGATTTGGTTTACACATTGAGCTTTACGGCAAGTTTGTTTTATTCAAATTAACTCTAACAATCAAAATCTCAAGCAAGATATGTATACACATGAACCCGTTTGATGTCAAGAAATAGAACAGCCTTTGAAATTGAAAAAAAATATGGTTATTCATTGAAAAATGATGTGTTTTTATACAATATTTACAGTAAATTGTTTTAAACTGTCATTACTTCAAACATTGGAAAGAAATAGACTGATGAAGTATCAGCTGGTTGTTAGAAAACATATATAAACCAACATCCAATGAATAACATGATAATAAATTAAACAGATACAGCAGTAACAATACTATAGATGTAAAACTACATTAGGGTGACCCAAGTTTCCCTATTTAATAACCCTACATGAATGGGGAGGACGGGAAGAAAAAAACAAAATGACAATATTAGAGAAAACCTAGTGCTGAATAGAGGCACCTTTTTTTTGGTTATATAAATCACCTCTGTAGCAAAAAAAAATTAATTTATGAAATTCAAAATTGACAGAAACATCCTCATGGAGGCTGCCATTTCAATTTTAAATTTCAGAAATTCATTCAATTTATGAGATACCAAGGTGATTTTTATACCAAATCTAATTACATATTTTGCTCTTTATTAATACATGCACATCACCAAATAAATTATAAAAATTAACTTAATATGCTCTGTTAATGAACTCATAAGACATAGCATTTAAAATAAAATGATTCTCTCTAGTGGAAAATATTTATTATGTTTAAACTCTGACCTCTCCATTACAGGAGAGTGCTTGCTCACTCTCATCTGAAAATGAAAATGGCAAGTGTTTCTCTGATCACTTTTCATTATTTAATTTTTATCCTTTGAAAAAAAAACTGCTCTCATTTTATAATTTATCACCTGGAATGATTTTCTGGTGAGCAATATATTGCTCTCCTTCTGTTTCTAAATACAGGACTGAAATTGGAATATTTTCTGATGGATAGGAAATTGATAAATGCACAATAAACTTAGGTCCCCTTTATTCAGCATTCAAAGCTGAGTAAAAGCCGTTATAACCTCTAAAGATACTAACAATAACACAACAGAAGTGACACTAAAACCTAACTAAAGACAAAACAACCCATCCCTGAAGGAAACATCAATATAAAATCACAATTTTTATATGTGTTCTTTGCATACAAGTATTTACATAGAAGAAAAGTGTAACAGATAAAAGATTTAAGCATTACAACTTTCTACTTAATAACTACAGACAAACTAACCAACATTCCCTCAGCAGTTCTAAACAACAAAGAAAACAAGATCTTGTCAGACATTTCTATATTAGTTACATAATTTTATTTTTAAACACTATGTACAGTAACAAGGTACAACTTACTTTATATAATATTCAGGGTTCCCAATGAGACAAATTCCTGAAAAACCAGAGACATCTACCCCTGGAACTTTTCCATAGACTGCACTACCAGCAAGTGAGAAATTCACACATGTAAACCAATCAAAATGGCATTGGTCTAGTCTTGCAGATGAGATCTCACATGATATCGACCAAATCACATCTTCTTGAATTTTTGCACAAGTTTGAATTTTAAATTTTTGCGGACTGGATTTTTTCCCGCTGATGTGAAAATTCAGTTTTCACTGAAATCAGCGATTTCGCTGAAATATGAGGCCCCTGAATATTAAATGATTAAGTCTTAAATATAGTTAAGTCCAAAAAATATTATAAATACCGTAAATCATGAAACTATTGAGATCAAGAAATTAATGCAAAAATGTGACAACTACATAGAAATAGTAATTAACGTACGCATTTTAATTATTATAATTTAAAATATAAATGCAAATTATTTTAATAAAAATAGTATTTTATACCGGCCTATTACAAAATATTAATGTCATCATGCCTCAAGTTCATGATTTACAGTATTCCAAATATTTCTCTGAAAATTTAAGAAAACATTTTTCATTGAATTTTCATATCCATTTACTATTTTGTCACATTACCTCCAGATGGAAAATTATTGCTATAATGTGTTGTTCTTGACATCACAGGAAGTAGAGCAATAATGGTTTGGCCATTAACTCAAGTGAATAAGCAAATAGAATCTATGTCAGAACACATCAACTGTGGTTTTTGCACAGATTTGATTGTCACATTTACATTGAAAACTTCAAAATTAATTAATTCTTTGATGACCAATCATCTTTAAAACTTTTGTTGTAACAAAATATCTTCAATACACTTCGAAATGACTAACTACAAATAACTATCTATCTTCTGGTCTAATAGAATAATAATTTTAGGAATATAGTGCCCAATACAAACCATCAAAATGCATTTATTTATTAAGGTTATGCCATGGGCAACACCTGAAATTGACCGTGGCAATCACCCATGCCGTGGAGATTGCTGCAGAGTTTTTCATTCTTTGTGCCACGGACTAAATATGTTTTAGTTCCAAGATGTATTTTTTCATTAGCAAACTCGAGTTGGAAACGTGTGAATGCTAAAATTGCTGTGGAAAATGCTGTGGACACTTATTTCTCCACAGCATTTATTTTATTAATTGCAGTGGTTGCACGGTGAGGTCAGAGAACATTTTAAAATCTGTTTTCTTCAAGATACAATATTAGTATACTTCTCTGAGCCCAAACTCAGAGGGAGATAATCTTCAAAGTACGAGATAATCTTCAAAGTACGAGAATGAGACCAATGTGAGGATAAAGATAACTCTGTATACAGGGAATGAAATTAGCATTTCTTCAGACAGGCTCTGAATTGAGATTAATTGACCCATATGGCAGGGGATAGCTTTACCTGTTAAAATTGTACTGTGGTATCCAAATTAAATTTCTTTTTAGTGGTCATTGAAATTTCATATACACATAGAGGAACAAGATTTTTTTTTATTACTAAGGAACCAATAGTAAACAAGCTGCAATCATGCTTCAGATTCTGCCCCTTCAACCTCCCTCTCATCCCCGTCACCACGGTGCTCCCTGGGGGGTGGATTGAGGTCAGGTGATACTAGACTGCCATCAGATTGGTCATGAATGCTGAGAATAAGAAATTTTCCATCTGGACTCAGTGGTAACTTTTCTTCTTGTGTGTCTTGTTCCTGTTGTTTTTTAATATTTTGTATTAACAGTTTCTGAAAGAAAAATAATATATAAAAAGGGATGGTTTATTAATAACATACAAAAAATAATAAAATCTTGGTGCAATAAAAAGTAGTGTTTGTTTAACAACACTCACAGGATAAACATACTTATTTATTTATTTAACGACACCCCAGCACAAAAGTTAACATCGGCTATTGGGGGAGGATAAACATAATGACACTCAAGCAAAAGACAGTGGTTCAAAACCTGCTGGAGGATAGTTCACACTTTGACATCAAATCAAAATGCCTATATGTTAGACAACACCCCTCCCCCCTAAAAAAAAAAATTGAAAAAAAGAATTGAAAAACAATTTAATAATAAAAAGAAATAAAAAAAGAATACATAGTTATTGAAGATTATATATCAAAAAGCAACAAGGAACCAAAATATCAGAACTCTGTTTCTAGTGATACCCCAACACATTTTTATTTAATCAGTGGCTATTAAGTGTGAAATGCATGGACTTAGTGACACACTGTACACAGAAGAAACCTGCAACTGCCACATAAGCTACTCTTTCCAATCAATAGCCAGTCATCTACAGGCACCTTTCCAGACAGGAAGGCATATTTCATGGCCTGTGTTACGCCAAACATGAACCAATAGCATTAATGAGAAACAGTCGAATGATTCCAGTAAATGGAACCGATCCAACAACCCATGCCACCTCAAGGAACAATCAACATGCTTTACCTCTGAGGAACATCGTACTCCAAATCATAAGTGTCAAAACCTAAATGGAGTGCTATTCAAACATTATTTTTAACATAATCAAGTATAAAGGTTTAATATTAATTTTTATTTTGATGTCGATGACATCGATAATAACTGTTTGTTTGTTTGTTTTTACCTGATATACCCCTAATGCCAGACATTTATTATTTTTCAAAGACAATTATCTATTACGTGAAGAAAACAAAATTAATGTTTTTGTATGCTATTGTAAGTTTTCCTTTGTCAGTGATGGTATAATTTTAAAATACTCATGTACATTTAAAAAAAAATTTTTTTTAAGTAAAGTTAATATTTATTTGTAAGAAGCACATATGCTATATTATTAATTGTGATACTACAGTTAAACCATACTGTGGCATGCTTTAGTTAAAATTTTAAATGAAGAAAGAACAAATGATTTCAAGATTCACAAATGGAAGACAAATGGCTGTCACAGTAACATAATTATTATATTTTAAGTGCTGCACACATGCCTTGATAAAAAAGATGTCCATAAAATATTTAAAATTCAAATACTTTTCCTCAAAATTTGTTTAAATATAACCATTTCATTTTATTTTAAAAACTATTTACTACTTTTAAAAGAAAGGAAGATGTTCTAAATTCATTTTGTAATGCTACTGAGTATAAGAGAGGTTTTTGTGTTTTCTGCAAGCATTGTTATTTGGTGAGAAACTATTTAATGATTATTGTTATGTAATATAAAAGCAGTTAAATCACTAGATTATATACATAATTATAACATATGGAACAATAAGTATTATAGGCAGATTCAGTGTGGGAGTCTAAGATGTCTGGACCCCACCCCTTTCTACACCACCAACTTTTATTTTTCCTGAAAAAAATTCTGAGGTAACTAACTCACCCAACCCCAACCCATTCCTCTAATATTAAAAAGCTAAAATGATCTTTCAAAGCTTCAACACCTGTCTCTGAATATAAAGGAAATGTTTTCAATAAAACAGCATTGCAACCATTCTAATAAATGTGAGCATAAATTTCTTTTGTATGAAAGATGATTTTACTAAAACATAAATAAAGTTATACTTCTGGTATTTATATTAATTTTGATTAATACAAATATTTCGAATATTATATATGTATAAATATACCTTACTACCAGCATATTATTACATCAAAAGTTGTGGTAAGAAACATTCATAAAAATAATGTCTTATCATTGAAAACAACTTTGATATGATTATAGACTGTATGTGAATATATTCCCGTGACCACTGCCTTCTAAAAAAGGAAAATATTCATTTAAGAAACTAAGTGCATTAATAAATGTTAATTATATATAATGTCAG
>JAULBS010115333.1:0-14676 GCA_032355785.1 Symmetromphalus regularis | reverse complement strand
GTGGACCACTGGCTGGAACGGAAAATAGCCCAAACTGCAAATGGGTCCACTGAGAAGGATCGATCCGACGACCAACCAGTTCACAGGCAGACACGCTACCATTTGAGCTAGATCCCGGTCCCTACCCTAGTATATGAAGACCATGAGTTATAAATAACTTGAGTTTGGTACCTAGTAGCTGCTGATTAACCAATGTGCTTAGGTGTCATTAAATCTTTGTATACTTTTTTAGTGATAATAACTGCAGGCTAGTGTTTTTTTTTATTTACTAGCCCAGCTGGCAATTAATAAAAATCCTAATTCCACAGGCCTGCATTACCTATATTTGTTACCTGAATGTGAAATATTGATTACACAGGAGTCAGGCAATGGTATATTTTCACCCTGTATTTCATTATATAAATCTCTGTCATTTATTTTCAGACTGAGCAAAACGCTGTACCCATGACTACATACCCTACTCAGTCAGCTTACCCAGCTACTCAGGCAGCTTACCCAGCTACTCAGTCAGCTTACCCAGCTACTCAGCCAGCGTACCCAGCTAATCAACCAGCTTACCAAGCTACTCAACCAGGCCCCCCACCTCAAGGATATGCATACGGACAGCCTGGCAACTACCCACCTCCAGGAGTTCCTCCACCAGGTTATCCTGTAGGATACCAGCAGTCTGTGATGAATCCACCACCCAATGCTCCTATGGGATACCCACAACCTGGCATGGGATACCCAGCTCCTAATGCAGAATATCCTGCTCCTGAAGGATATCCACAGCCTCCTGCTCCAGGATATCCTATGCCACCAGTGTCTGGAGACAGCACTAAAGTTCCAGCAAACCCACCTCCACCGTACTCGGAAAAACAACCAATGTAAACAAGCAAGACTAAATAAGGTTATTCACCTCCATCTAACAAGCACCATTTCAAGATGGATCAGGACCATCTTTCAATTTCCTCAAAGGAGAAATAAGTAACAATTTTATTTTAGAGGTCTGTCCTCACCCATCTGACAAGTGTATTAGGTTTGTAATACAGGGACATTCAAGACTCACTACCAGGCCTGCACAAATTAAAAATCTGCATAACCCAAAAATAGGTTATGCCAAACAAATTTGCATAACCTATTTTGATTTACGTAACCGTTTTTCTTTAAAATGGAAAAACAACTTTAAAATTAGTTTTAATAAATAAAAGCATTGTCACTTTGAAGTAAAAAGGAACTATAATAAATATACATTTACAGTATACACATCAAACTTATGCCCGGTCATTTTTTGCTTATTACATTTTCCACAAAATTTTAATTTGTTGAATGAGAACCTGAAAATTGAATTTGGAAAAAACCTAGCACGTGTGTTATTTGATCGTTTTCCGTAATCAGCCGAACATTTCCGATTGACATTTTTTAATGGAAGCATCGCAATTTCTGATTGGCTTCATTTTGAAGGAATTCCCTTTGGCGATGATAATACATTACACTTTCCAACATAAGTATTCTAACTAGACTGGTATTTGTAATTTCTGTTACATGGAATTATAATTTTGCATGTTGGAAATCAGTCAAGTTGTTTAACTCTGAGAAAAGATGATATAGAAACTTTATTTAACAAATTTTACATGACCGGTAAATCGGTCATGTGAAATAAATTTTCATAGCTAATGCACGAACGAAATGAACAAATTTTACATGAATGGTAAATCGGTTATGTGAAATAAATTTGCATAACCGATGCACGAACGAAACGATCGTTCAATTTGTGCAGGCCTGCACTAGCAAAAAAAAATATATTGGGAGATGTTTTGAAATTATTTTTCTGTTATTTAGAATATCTTGTGGAAAAATTTAAACACTATAATATCAGCCAAATAAATTTTTTTACAACCTGTTTGGATAAAAACAATACTTGGTTAATTTGGTTAAAGGCAGAGTGAACTTACATAATGCAATTATGATAGTAACGATGATCTGGTGTATCTGATTTTGTTTGTAACAATATCTTCATAATCCACTTAATTCAGTTTACTATTTGTTTTAAAAAATAATTTATATTCACTGACACTAAGTAGTAATGATTTTGGCTATAACAACCTTTTTATCTTTAAAAATTCAAACCTTGATCTGTCCTGTCCAAATTCCCATGTATATTATACTATATAATAGTAATAATGCTTTTAAAAAATGAGAACATTCAAACTGTAATAACTTGAAAACCCCAGTATACCAAAATCATTTTACGAAAAATAGCTTCATTTCTAACTGTAATTCAGTAATAATAGAATAATGGTTCATTAACTGAGCGGAACATAATACCTTCAATTAATATTTATCTCAGTTAAAGGTGCTTGTACATAGAGTTCAGCCTCTTTAGTTAATTTTTTCACTGTTAATATTTGAATTTAGAAAACTCAAATGCATTGAAACTCAGTTTAAATAATGCTTATGACTTTTGTCAGACAATATATTGTAATCTTATTACAATAAATAACCAGTATCAATTGCTAATGCATCTAGGCAGGGACAAATTTAGACCTGGGGGGGGGCTCAGGGGCCCCTCAACATAGAAATTAAATTACATGACAGAAAAAAAAAACTAAAATGAATGAATAGAACTAATTTTATCATTATTACTTTTTTTTATAAAGGAAATCATTAGACATAGGGGCCCTCCTGATGGGGGGCCCAGAGCAATAGCTCCTTTATAAATTGGCCCTGCTTCTAGGCTGCTGTCATTGGAAATATTTCTTAATTTTTGTTTGTCAGTTATAGTTAGTAATCTTTGCTTGGTTTCTTTTAACAATAATTAGCTACCAAATATTTCTAGTCATATAACTAAATAACGACCCAATAAGCATTAAGAAAACAGTAGTGTGGAACCCTTTGTAGCCATGTTGGCTCACATCAATTACGCAACTGGTCATGAGTGACATTTCTGTTCTGTTTGATATTAGAAATTAGTGATGTATGGTTAAACAGAGCAAATTGTCTTTATTTCTCACACACTGTTTTGGATTATGACCATGAAAAAAAATTTGTGTAAATTTTAAAGTATTATTTTCAATTTTTATGTTGCAGAATTTGCGGTGGAATTTCTCAATTCCTACTGCAGAATATAGCAAATTTTAATGCGGAATTTAATAAATTTTTCTGTTGAATTCAGGGAGACTGGAAAATGCTGAACACTTTTATTGTTAAAATTGGCATGCATATAATAATGATCATGCAAAACGCTTGCAAATGGTGCATGAGGTGTCACAATGGAGGTTTCGAGGCAGGTTGTCAGTTTGGTTTGACCAAGTTCTTGCTTCAAATCTAAGAAAAGGAAATCTGAGTTAACTTAAAAATGTTTCTAAAGACAAGTGCAATTATTGGATGTCCCATAATAGTATTTAGTCCAAATGACAATTAAAAAGACATACTTACAAAAATGCTCAAAAACTTTCCTTTGACTCTTAAATTTTTTTGAGTGGTATTGTTTAACAAAAGAATGAACCTACTTCAAGTTATTGTTATAAATACATCATAATAGTTTTGTGTCAACTGGTATTTGCATATCTTTGTAATTTAATCGTCGCAATATGTAAAAATAACCTTTTTTATCTCCAAATTAAATCTGTGATCACCATTATTGCCTTTCTTTAATAATAAACATTGAGTGGTACTACAGTAATAACTGTAATTTCTTTAAAATGCTGGGAAGTTATTTTTTCAAACCATGATATTACTAGAAGTGTCTGAAGAAAAAAATATGTTTTACTACCCACCTGGTTATAATGTAGATGTTGATTAAAAATATGGTATACGTTGGCTAATCCAGAAAATCCATGTAAGGGGGCTTTTAGGGGGTGCTCGGGCCCCTGGGTTGTCCCTCTAGATCTGCCACTGGTATACAGTACCTTTTTGTATACAGAATTATGTCATATTGTTGAACGAGGTCATGCATCTCCTCTATTGTTTTATTTTGAAATTAGAATAGAGATAATGCATGAATTGATTTTGTTTAATATTCTGTATTTGTTATATTGCGCATTACATTTTTCATGTCTTAAAGTTTAGAATATGCCTTTTGAAAGGTCATGACCTCTGATCTGCTGTTCTGTTAAGCTACTGTTTATATTACAACTCATTTGTTTTTAATCATACATCACTTGCTTTTTGTTGTGATGTGGAATTAAAAAGACAAATTTTAATGTTTTAAAAATGGTATCTTACAGAAACTTGGTTAGTAATCTCCTTGTAACTGGAAGCTATGTACATAGCTTTCAGCCATCTTGTTTTTAACTCAATAATTTGCCAGTGTTTAGGAGATGATTTGCATGTATTATTTATCCATCATTCCCTTTGACATTTCATGCGCAGATGCAGGGATTTTTGAAAAGAGGTCATCCAAATGGGATGGAAGAATAGGGATGAGGAAAATGTTTTTATTTTTTTTAAACGAAAAAAAGGAGAGGTCCGGACCTCCTGGACCACCCCCCCCCCCTCTGGATCTGCTACTGCATGTTTATTTACTGTATCACTTATTCCTCTGTTGTTCTGAATGCCACTTTTTTTTTTTACATTCTATAAATTTAATTTGCAAGTGTTTGGGAGATGATTTACATGTACATGCATTATTTATCCAACATTCTTTTGACATGTTTATTCTGTTCTGAACGCAATTTTGTTTTACAATGAATAACTTACCAGTGTTTCGGAGATGATTTACATGTATTATTTATCCATCCTTCCCTCTGACATGTTTATTTATGTCTTATTCCTCTGTTGTTCTTAATGCCATTTTGTTTTTCTTAAATGGTTGTGAGTACCCCTCTGGTATTGTCTTGGAATGATATAAAAATAATTTTATTGTATCTTCAACATGAAAATTAATTTGTTATAGTTTGAAAAAAGAATTATTTGTAATTGTACATACTTCTACTATGGTAAGTGCCAGATTTGTGTATAAGCTTAAAAAGCCACAGCTTCATATATGTGAACTTGTATATTTTTCCCATAAACCTTATGGATTTTTGCGAATTGCACGAGCTTACTGGTGTACAAAGCAATCCTTATGGATATTTATGATTTTGATGAAAATAAAATTATCACGTCCTCCAGGAAATATTTGAAAATGGCGCAGATTTTGCAGCCTGCCATTCTGAACATGCGCAGAATACATTTTCAGCTGTTTCTTTATATATATATATATATATATATATATATATACATATATACATGTATATATATGACCATGATAAAGAATCTGTAAGATCTGCAAAACATCTGTGCGTGTGCATGCGCGTGCGTGCCAAAATTGTGTTTTGTCATAGTGTTGACAATTTGTAAAGATGTTTTGCAGATCTTTATCATGGTCTTACAGATATCAACTGTCCCAGGTTGACACCTCTGCAGCTTAGGGTCTCACAATCTACAAGTATCTGACAAATTTTATTTCTATTTTTTTTAATTAGAAATTTTGTGGCTTTTTATATGTACTGTAGTTTTTTAGCAAGGGGACACGAAGCTTTATATACATGTAGCTTAGGGCTTCACCCAATCAAAATCCAGCTTTGCCTCTACTAGTGGAAGATATTTAAACAGTCCCACATACATTGTAGGTATACACTGTGATATGCTTTTTAAATTCCAATTAATTTGTTTCTGCTGTTAATACTTTCCTTTAAGATTTAAATTTCGTTGTCAGTTGTGATTTCTTTATGACAAAAATGTTTTATTATCACATAGCTTTATTTTTGTATAAAAACTATTTAATATTTTGGATTGGTGAGTGGGATATACATGTATGTCCATGCATAAAGTAGCCCACTAGCCCCCAATAGCTGATATTTATTTTTTAATTTGGGGGTGAGGGGGTCATTAAACAACCATACAATCAATATAAAAGTACCCAACTTGGAGGAACTGATTTTCCGCAATTTCTGAAACAGAATTCCCGATTTTCTCTAAAAACATTTTTACTTGTCTACAAATAACTCTAAAATGGAAAAACATTTGCTCCTCCTAAGATTTCAGTTTTTTATGGCTTGGTCTATGGATCCTCAAAATCACGAAAGTGGAATACACAAGGTCATAACTAAAATGTCTTTTATAGATGGTTATATGGAGTGTTTGTATATAGAGTAATTTATATTTATTACATGTATAATACACTGCTTATAAATTATGATTTGATATGTTTTCGTGTTAGATCTGGTGTCTCATGGGTTTTTCTTTCAGCAGCAAAATGTTTATGCAATACAGTTAATAGGATAGTTTTATATGTATATATCTATTATCTATACCCCTTTTACTTACTAAATCGTGTAACTTTGTAATATAGAATATGTATATATATATTTGGCTTTAAATAATATTAACATTGCTCCGTTTTTTTATTATGTCTTCTTTTTTTTCCTTTTATTTTGTCATTTTGATTTTTTATTAAAAAAAAAAGAAAATAACATGAGGACTTTCTTTTTCTTTTTTCTTTGATTACGCATCCACTGATGTACATTATGGCAGAAATGGAATAAAATTAAAATTTAGTTTTTTCTTTTTTTATTTCAATTTTCCTACTTGTGACGTTAGAACAAATATTTGCAGTGGTTTTTAGATTTAAAAATGACAAATTTATTTTTGAATATTTCCTTATTTTGTTAAAGGTGGTGTACTTAAAAAATCTAATTTATAAAATGGTGGCTCTAAATCAACCAAGCTCACTGCCTGTAGCTGATGTCTGGATATAAAATCAATACGCAAGTTAAAACAAGTGATAAAGAATTAAAAAAATTTGAATTTTATTCTGTTCAGTAAAGTTTGTTTTATTTAACGACACCTCTAGAGCACATTGATTTTTATCTTATCATCGGCAATTGGATGTCAATAAGTGGTCATTCTGCCATATTTATTTAGAGGAAACCTACTACCAAATAGTCTACTCTTTCCGATAAGCAGCAATGGGGCCCGTATATGCACCGTCCCACAGACAGGACATTACATACCATGGCCTTTGATGAACCACTGTTCATAAGTTGTGGACCGCTGGTTGGAATGGAAAATAGATCAAACTGCAAATGGGTCTACTGAGAAGGATCGATCTGACGACCGACTGCTTCACAGGACACGCTACTGTTTGAGCTACATCCCACTCTTTATTCTGTTCAGCTACTTGTTTCAAACATTTGTAATCAAACAAAAAAAACAAAAAAATGGCATCATTGTTTTTTTTTTAATTGAATTGTATGTAAGAGGTATACTGTATAGTTCCTCTGAAGATTTTTTTGATTTTTTTTTTTTTTGATTTTTTTTTTTACCATACATTGATTTTATATACCGGTATGTGTCATATGTGTTGTCTTTCACAACTATTCCAATTTTTCAGGGGTTTAGTCAATAAACCTTGTTTGTACTTATCGTTTCGAGCCTGGAAATAGTTGTTTTTGCTCAACTGTTCCTCATGTAATACAACTAATAATATGCAGTGGTCATTAACAGGTATGGTACTGACAACAATATGGTTTTCACAGATGATGACTGGGTATATACGGAAGATATCACACACTTCCTCAGCCGTTGGTGCGTTCAGGACAAAACTGCTAACTAGACTTGGTTTTGCGCTTCACGTTCAACCCATTGAGGACGTTTGTAACCAGTGAAATTACTACGTAGCGACCGCTTATGCTAGCCTGTCCTGAACGCAAGGTTTATGCACTGACATCACAGGCATTTTTCTTCTTTTCGCGGAATTGAAATGTACCATGTGTACAGCTCGTTTTAAATAGTGTTTGCATTTTATTATTTAATTTAGACCCATTTCTGCAATATACCCAAATTACATCAAGTCTGTTTTACAGACAAATGATTATTTTCACTTAAATACATATTCCCACGGAATTTAAAGATCTTTGTGCTCTAAATATTAATTATGAATGAAACTTACGTGCATTTGTCATACTAGATCTCGCTTTTATATCACGCAATACGTTTTACCTGGACCATGGTATAGGGAATTCCATGTCGAGTTTATGGTTTATTTGTTTATGAGCATAATTCATTATTATTTTTAAAATAATAATCGAAATGTGGTGGTTACGTAAGTAGTTGATTGAAGTATTTTTATGGACAAATCAAATGTTTATATTTAAAATTAATTCCTTGTTTGGAAATTAATTAGGTCAAGGGTCCGTGGGAGTATGCGTTTTAATAAACACAATAACACGATATTTCATTGATCAAAAGAATCATGATTTTTCTAATTCAAAACACAAATGCATGAACACTTTCATAAATTGATATTTCTGTATGATCAATAGTGATAAGAAAATAATTTGTTTTACTCATTCACAAAATATAACTAGAACCATATCCATTTATAACTCGATGTTTTCTTGATCGGCAGAATCAGTCACAATCTAATTACTATGAAGCAATATAAATAAACGAATTTTGCAGCTGTTTTGATCGATTTATGACATACAATATAAAAGTAAGTTACAGGACGTCGAAAGACATGAAGATAAAACAAAAAGTAAAGTTTGTTTTATTTAACGACGCCTCTAGAGCACATTGATTTTTATCTTATCATCGGCAATTGGCCGTCATATGGTCATTCTGACATATTTATTTAGAGGAAACCCGCTGCCGTCACATAGGCTATTCTTTCCGATAAGCAGCAAAGGGTATTTTATATGTATAGTCACAGACAGGACAGCACATATTATGGCCTTTGATGAACAAGTTATGGACCACTGGTTGGAACGGAAAATAGCCAAAACTGAAAATGGGTCCACTGAGAAGGATCGATCTGACGACCGACAACTTCATAGGCGGATACTCTATCATTTGAACTACATCCCGCTCCACAAAGCTTTACGTGTACACCAATTACACAGACCAAGCGTCCACAACTGGTTTATCATCCTCACAACATCAGGGGTCACACCGGTCACTCCAAGTCCGTTTGAACCCCTGACCAATATAGCTCATAGAAACCTGGGCCGAGAAAACATATTTTGATTGGAAGCATCGTATCATGAGAAGATTGGAAGCATCCAATCACAATTCGGCTTTCAATGCATCGACCTTCACCTTATCAATGTAAATAAAGGATCATGGAATTGAGGTAAAAATTAACGGAAGTACAGCGGTTATCAATTTGAAAGTATGTCAATTTCAAAGGTAATACCAAATACCAAATAAAAGGTAATCCAAAATAATGACAGTTGCCTTCTTTGAAAGGAATTGTTACCAAAAAAGAACAGGCGTTTTATATTCAATGATAGTTTCACTGTGAAAAAGCAACTTCACGAAGTGTTGGGGAATTTTACACAAGAACATGACAGTTGCAGTTCTAGCTGATAAAACGAGGGATCTGATTGGATAATATTTTTAAGTATGATATCACCAAAATGTTTTCGTATAGATGGCGCGGTAAGCAGCCCGGGTTTTTATGAGCTATGTTGGTCAGGAGTCTGAACGGACTCTGAGTGATCGGGGTGACCCCTGACGTTGTGAGGATGCTTGTTAATCAAAGGCCGTTGTTTGTGCTACCCAGTCTGTGGGATACTGCCTACATCAATAGGAGTAATAGCCACATTTCTGTGGCGCCATGGGGTTTCGTATATCCTACTAACATCTGTCCTAGACAGATAACACAAAAAGGCGAGTTGTGTCCTCAGGACAGCGTGTTTGAACCTTAATTAGATATAAGCACGAAAATAAGTACACCAAACTAACTGCTTTGTTCGGGCCACGAAATCTGCTGACTAAAATGCACTAGAATCGGGTGTAAGCAAACACTCCTTCATTTCGAACATTTACATAACTCGATAAACGGTATCCTACGGGAACAGGTATTTGTATTCGTGTGAGCAACAAAACAAATATTGGTGGATTTCCAAACGGAAAGCGAATAGGAGAAATAAATAACTATTGTTTCGTAAATAAACATCCAGATAATTTTGTTTATTAAGCATCAACACGTAATGGAAAAAATACGTTCAAATAAAGAGAACTCAATTCAGACAATGCCTCTTTAATTTCCAGTATCATGAATAAATAATTACGTAATCTGTACGTAAACAAAGTCCAGTACAGATGGATCTATTCGTGTTATATCAACATTGCATATTAGACAGGTTGGCACCAAGTGTTCCAAACATTCCCTATAGTCAACAATACAAGTTTAAGTTTGAAACCAGAAGCTACTAAAATCGCTTCATGAATGTTAATTTATTTGCTTTAAAAATCAAATAATCAATAGTCTGGCTAGTTCGTGCATCTAGTGTTTGTTTATCGACTCTGGTAGCACAATTGTTAAACTGTCGACCTCACAGCTGGTAGGTAATGGGATCAAATCTCAGTCGAGGCGTGGGATTTTTAATCTCAATTTCGGCACCACACCAGAGTGTGTGCTCAGCAAGGCTCAGTTGGTAGGTGTAAACTTATACCGACCAGTGGAAAACAACTGGCTTACCAAAGGCCGTGGTAAGTGCTGTCCTGTCTGAGGGATAGTGCGTATAAAAAATTCCTTGCTGCTTTTCGATAGAGTAGGAGTATTAATGTGGCGACAGAGGGTTTCGTCTCTCCAACTGACATTAATATCCGTCCTTCTGTCATTATATAAATATCATTTTCAAATAAATAAGCAGGGAATGTGTTGCAGTGTGTGTCATTAGGAGATGTACATATGTATAACAACCTGTGAATTGCATTTCAGATATCTTCATATTTCTTTGGGCTATTTCTTGTTCCAGCTAGTGATCCATTACCGGTGTAACAAAGATCTTGGTATGTACCGTACCGTATGTAGGAAAAAAGCATATACAAGATATTTTGCTGTTTATCGAAAAGCAGCGGGTTTCGTGTCTCCTACTAACACTAACCTCTGTCCTGGACAGACAGACAGGAAGCTGAGTTGTGTGCCCAGGACAGCGTGCTTAACCTTAAAAGGGTAGCCAACATGGCCGTAGCGGGTTTCCTCAGAAGACAAAGAGTCGCAAATACTATAAGCAGCAAGGTGTTTTTTATATGTGTCGTCCCACAGACAGGACAGCACATACCACGGTCTTTGATGAACCAGTTGTGGACCACTGGTTGGAACGGAAAATAGCCCAAACGCAAATGCGTAATAACTGCTGGGGCGTCATTATGCAAAGAAATCTTCGTCATATCTGATTACGTATTACACAAGTTCATGTAAACACCACTGTACTCGATGCACAAGAATCGGATCGATCCTTCTCAGTAGACCCGTTTGCAGTTTGGGCTATTTTCCGTTCGAACCAGTGGTCCACAACTGGTTCATCAAAGACCGTGGTATGTGATGTCTTGTCTGTAGGAAAATGCATATAAAAGACCCCTTGATACTTATCGGAAAGTGTAGCCTATGTGGCGGCAGGGGTTTCCTCTAAAGAAGTATGTCATAATGGCCATGTTTGACGTCCAATAGCCGATGTTAAGATAAAAATCAATGTGCTGTAGAGGCGTCGTTAAATAAAACAAACATTACTTTTAGATGTACAAGAATAGACTAAAGGTTTTCACAAATTGAGTAACTAAAATATATTTCTTCCCTGCTTTTAATTATGGCAAGTCCTAACCAATTTAGCACTGACAAACTCGAATAAAGATAATTATAATTTCTTTGGTTGTATATTAAAGTGATATATGTTATCCAACAACTTACCGTTTAGTAATAAAACATAGAAATACAACCGTTTGAAAGTGTTTTTTCTGCAATAAAACTTTCAACTTTATTTTATTTTAGATTTTCTGAGGGTATTAAACGAGTTGTCATGTATTATCAAATTTATGTCCCGAGTGATATAATTTTTTCTAAAGCTCGTGACAGGAAAGTGATTTCATTAGGGACTTAAATTTGATAATAATTAATGGTACACAACAAAAATAGTTACATATGTTCGCCCAAACATATGGTTAACATACGTTGCTTTGAACATATGTTTAAAAGAACACATGTTTAACATACGTTTCTTTGAACATATGTTTAAAAGAACACATGTTTAACATACGTTTAACATATGAGTATTTATGGTGTTTCTTTCCCTAGTAATCAACAATATGTTCTTAGCAAATATTCTTAGCAATGATAAAACAATTGACTAAAGTAATAAGAAAAGTGACATTTGTAGAATTTTAGGTATACTTGATTCAGAAATATATAATGGATATTTAAATAATCAAATTAAATATACCTTCCTTAGCAACCAAGATGATGTCCATAACAACAGTGAAATGTATAAATATATGCAGAAGCCCTTTCCATGTTATTGTGTATAGCATTAACATACATTTAACATGTATATGAAAAACATACTTTTATCATGTTAAACGTACGTTTGTCTATTTACATGAAAAAAATACGTACATGAAACGTACGAATTTGATATTTTATTTATTACTCCACAGTTTTAATCGTTCTATTCTTTCTACTTTATAACTGCGCAATAGTTTAGAGAAATGGTATCCTACAACATTATGAATGACATTACGTTTTACTTTTTTCTAGTTTTAGTGACGTCATTTGCTCTTTTACAAATTATAATAAGGAAGTAGTTTTTTGTTTTTGTGTCTGGGGACAACAAAAAAATTATTCTTTTAACATCTCTGTGCTTTTAACCTAACCGAGACATTATTAGAAGTTTAACTGTAATGGAAGCCATATTCATCTGATAATGAAACGTTACCTAATGCAGCCATTGTTTGACACTTAAATGCAACGACAGCCATCTTCAGCTAATAGTTGAGATCATCAAGCATTATTCGCTGGTCTGAACAAAGATTTCATTGTCTTCATCTATTTCTGTATTTTGAAATGCGTTAGCTATAAGGATGTACATTCTAGTTTATGTGTCGTTTTATAGATGTTTTGTAATTGATTCAATATTTACTAGCCTATGCTGATTTCATCTTTTGCTTAAGGCCAGATAAAACAAAATACTTGCTTAACGTCCCCGCCCGACCTGAGAAATATCCCTGACCTCCAAATATTTTCATTTTTTTATTTTTCAAAAAAACCTTCAATTAAAGTATTCAAACTCTCAAAATAATGCCGCCGAACTCCAAATATTTTTATTTTTCAAAAAACCTTTCAAATAACGTTTTCTTGCCTATTATAGTGGGCAACCACCAACAAACTTCATCCTGACGACAGTGATATATCTCCTAGGACTAGAATCAGTGGTCAGTCAGGTTCCACCTGAGATGGGACAAAGTACAATAAAAACAAGTTCTGTTCTCTTTACATATTTTTATACATTGACACGTTAAATACATGCAGTCGAGCTTTCATTTGAACATATTTTGGTATAACAATTTTAATGTTTTCGTTCAATGTCTAGTTAGAAAATGTCTATGGTCTTCTCTACCTTCCTATCATGTCTCCTGACCATGAACACTATGGTTAGTTTTCTTCTTCCTGTACACCGCGATTCCACATACAAAATAAAAACCTCCTGGCCTACTAAAAAATTAAATGGGTGGACGCTAAACAAGTATTTTTTACGTGACATAACACAGCCACTGTTTGACACTTAAATGCAATGACAGAATCTTCAACTGATCTCCAAGATCATCAAGCATTATTAGCTAGAAAGTGTATATGGTCTTCTCTACCTTCCTATCATGCCTTCTAACCACGAATACTAGGGTTAGTGTTCTTCTTCCTGTACACCGCCAATCTACATACAAAATAAAAAAGTAAACATCCTGCCCTATTGAAATGGGTGGACGCTAAACAAGTATTTTTTACGTTACATAACACAGCCACTCTTTGACACTTAAATGTAATGACAGAATCTTCAACTGATCTCCAAGATCATCAGGCATTATTCGCTGGTCTGAACAAACATTCCAATGTCTTCTTCTATTTCTGTATTTTGAAATACGTTAGCTATAAGGAAGTAAATTCCAGTTTATGTGTCGTTTTATAGATGTTTTTAATTGATTCAGTTTTTATTAGCCTGTGCCGATTTCATCTTTTGTTTGGATTAAAGATCAAGTTGTTTCCTGGTTTGGGATATTGCCATCGTTGAAAGAACTATTTAAAACTGTCTGGCGGCGTGCATGGGTAGGTGAAGCAAGCCTGTTGCTGGTTGGTTGGTTGCATTTATTTTCTTGCTTATATCCAATTAAAGTTCAAGAACGCTGTCCTGGGTACATTTTAGCTTCGTGTGCTATCTGTCCAGGACAGACGTTAGTGTTAGTAGGAGACACGAAACCCGTTGCCTCCACTAATATAGCTACTCTTATCGATAAGCAGCAAGGGATCTTTCATATGCACTTTCCCACTAACGAAGACAGATCCAACGACCGATCGCAGATCATAGGACGATATGTGAGCTGCCTCTCATTCGGAAATAGGACAGCACATACCACAGCTTTTCATAAACTTCACATGAACCTACAGTTACTGTCGAGTTCTGCCCTACTCACCATAAAACAACTGCATATTGATGGCTGATTGCAAACGAACCAATTATGACCCGCAATGGTACCTTTGAGAAAACAATTGAATTTTAAAGTTAAGTGTCACGTTGTATCAGAACACTTTTATAATTCACAGATTCTTTTTTATATAGATTGTCCTCAGCAGCAAAATGAAAGTTTAAAGATTTGTTTTATTTAACGACGCCTCCGGCTATTGGACGTCATACATATGGTCATTCTGACATATTTATT
>JAULBS010115322.1:0-14676 GCA_032355785.1 Symmetromphalus regularis | reverse complement strand
GTAGGGGGGTTGTTAAATAATCAGTCAGTTAGAATTAGATAAGTGTAGGGGGGTTGTTAAATAATCAGTCAGTTAGAATTAGATACGTGTAGGGGGGTTGTTAAATAATCAGTTAGAATTAGATAAGAAGAAGCAGATTGCAAGTACACAGTGGATTTATACATTTTAAGTAACGTCGCCCGGTTTCATTTTTCACAATATTTTGGTTACACATGAAATTTTCATACACAATATGCAGTAAAATAAATAAGCAACCTCCGTTTACAATGACATACATCTAATCCAAAAACCTATAGGCAGGTCCAGTAGACAGCTCAAGGGAGCAGGGCAGTCTTAAGAATATTTGAGGCCCTCTGGTAAAGCAATGTCCTGGGGGCCCTAACCCCCATTTGCCTTATATGAACTGTAATTTTCATTTTCCACATTGAATTTTGGGGAACTGCCCAGTGTGCCCACGTAAGGGACGGTCCATAAATGTCAATGGTTTTCATAATACTAACAATCTTAGGATTGGGTTTGACCCCCTCTCCTAATCCTAACAAAGAAACACTGATCTTTGATAGACCGATGTTTTACCTGAAAAGTAATCCGAACATGGTTTTTACCCCCTCCCTCCCTTTCCAAGCATTGTTTGGTTTGTGAAGCACATCGATATTTATGGACTGTCCTTAACAAGATGGCACTGCAAGGGAGTCTAGACCCGCCAATTTGTATTTTTTCCTAAATATGATTCAATCTTGCCGTTCTTTCAACCCCTTTGCCCTCCAGTATTAAATTTCTTAAACATCCCACTTTTTCCAAAATTTCTGATTCCAATATGTAATGTCAATCAAATGATTTTATAATATCAGTTTGATTACTGGTACCCTATTCTCCAAGACCTGCTTACTGTAGTGAATTGTTTAATAAATTACATAGTTACAAAACTCAAACCATGGCATTGTCAATTATTTCTCCGGGAAAAAAATAAATATATATATGTCCTTAATAAAAAAAATTTTTTTAAAGATCTGGTGCGATAGATGCCCCTGACTGAAAAAAGCATGCCCCTTTTGTCAAATTTAAGATAAATGTGTAAATACTATAGTTAATCCCTCAAAATCAAAGAAACCTAAAACAGAGTAGTGGTTCTCTTTCATTTTAAGACTATAACAAAATTCAAGTCAACAAAACATTGTGTAAAAAGTTGCCATTTTTATTTGGCCTGTAAATAAATGACATGAATTATACTGGCCGCTTTCTAAATCTACTGTTTCTGGGTTAAAAAAAGAAATATAAAATTGCTCATATGCAATTATTACAAAGTGAATAGTGTTTCTTTCAAACATTTTGAGGTGAACAGAAACCATTTCAAATTTAACCAATAAAAAAAAAGTTGAAATTCTGTTCATTACAAATATTCACATAAAATATTCTGTACAACTGTTGTCAGTTTGATACAATACCAATATCCTAACTAACACGAAATGGAACTTTGCATGCAAAATACGTAACATACAAATCATACCACATCTCATTTTATACAAAAAGTAACATTGTAAAAAAAATGTACATCGTTCACAACAAAATACTGATAGATTATCTTGGTAAAAATGTAAAAAGAAAAGAAAAATACAAAAAGAATAGTAAACCGTAATGGTGTAACCTAAATACAAGGTTTCTATTTACTAAAGTATACGAGTGCACAATTTTCATAGGTGCTTTGGTAACTAGCTGCTGTATCCATTGCTATTACCGTAGTAATATAAATCATGAAATATTAGTAATAAAAATATTAATATGGCCATAAAAAATATGTTAATATTACACCGGTCTTAATATTATTTTTGTTATAAAGAATATTCTTTTTTAATGTGATTAGGTTGAAAACTTGAATCATACTTGTTCTGGGTTTTAATTCTGAATTCATCAGAGATTTTTCTCCAACGTAAAATTAATATCACACCTTTTAAAATCAGCATGTCATGTATGAACATGAAATACAAAAACTGTGTGTGTTCAGCCATAATTCAATACAAATTTGATTGTCTAGCCATGACATTTTTGTTAGTTCTCCTGAATTTTACCAATATACCTCTTGAACTTTGTCTTGAGCAGAGCTACTGTTTTGAACAAAATAAAACTTTTATTTCAGATTATATGTTTCAACTGATTTGTAAGCAATAATCAATGATAACAAAACATCAGCACAGCTTGCATATATCTTTAGAATTAAAAGTTGGCCTTTACTCAATATTACAATTGCTAATATTTCATAATTTAGTAGTTCTGATTCCTTTCACTCAAACAGCTGAAGGTGAGACAAGGATGGTTTAATTCTACAATTCTATATCACCATCATACGTGCATGTATTCTAACTGCTGAGCAGATACACTAGTTTCAATCATCTCAAAGATGTAAAACTCTCATAATCTTTCTTCAGCAGTTGCCATTTTTTGCATAGTAGAACTGACAAAATAACACTAATTTCCACAAATGATTGCTATGGCAACACCAATTTAATTGCTCATTTCTGCAAACTAATGTAATAAAAAATGTTTTCACCTTGCTTTAAGAACAGACAGTTTGTGAAGTACCAATATTTCAAGATAGAAATAACCCAGATTTGTTCACCGACAGATTCAGTTTGTTGGTATTACATATGAAGAGTTTCATCACAAAATGCGATAAGTGCCAAATTAAAACAAATCACCACCAAAGGAAAGGCTTGCATCAGTTCTCAAAGTTCACATTCTAATTGTTTGAAGAACGTGACATCTGCCATGTATGAGGGTAGTAGAAAATATGCTTTCGTTCCAATATGTGATGAGCACCATGCATTTCCACACACAAAAAATGCAATTTTTATCAAAACGTTAAAAATGGAGATATCGCATTTTGCGATGAAACTCTTCATATATTGGGTTACAAAATAAATTTGACCAGATCAGACATACACCACAGAATGGCACACTAAAAAAAAAGTATTTTTAAAACATTTAATGTAGGTGTTGAAAGCAAAAGGCCTTTCCATAGCATGAAATAAGTTTCAAAAACTGCATCACAATTTTCTGTGTAAAATATTTACTAGCAAACTAGCACAAATTTGACTATTAGCCAACAATGTTTTCATTGCAAAATCCAATGCAATTTCGCTTATTTCATGCTCTGCTTTCTTGTACATTCATGTTTCTGGAAAGAATCTGATTGGTCATTATAAATTTTCATACAATATTGAAAGATGGACAAAGACATTTTGTTCTTGTACATTCATGTTTCTGGACAGAATCTGATTGGCCATTATAATTTTTCATACGATATTAAAAAACAGAAGAAAGATTTTGTTCTTTCAGTCTGTAGCCATAAGTTTATCATAAAACAAGCATTTAAACTGGTGTTGTGTTAATGAAGACAAACTAGTGATGATGAAGTTATTATATTATGATGTTCTCATAGACAGACATAAACGGTGATCTTCGTATTATCAATGGATGTATTCTATGAACACTATGCATACTAGATTTATGATTGCTACTAATATTAAGAGAAATCAGACAAAAGATTTTGTGTTAAAGTTATTTTCTCTATTTATAACAACTGTTAGTAAACATGTAAGGAACTACTCGAGAAAGCTGAAAATATGTAAAGACAATAATATATATGATGTATTTCCACCAAAGAAAATAAATATAAAATAAACATTTATAAAAGACAAAAAGCATGAAAAAATAAAAGATTTCTACTGATACACCCTGGTGATAATTGTAAATAATGATATGAAACACACGATTTCTGTACAGTTTCCTACAAGGCATGTTAAATAACTTGAGCCATATTGAAAAATACACTAAGACCATTTTTCTAAAACAAACACATAAATCTGATTCTATTGCCATGTGTATCTCCTATGTGAGCTTAATTCTACCATACAAAGGTAAACCACAGTATCTGATATGTTGGCAGAAATTGAGTTTTTACTATTTTTGAAGTGTGCAGTATCTGCTCTACCTCGTGTGTAAATGACTTGATTCTAATAGCCCCAGTATCCATAGAACCCGGTCACCACTGATCTTCAATAACATGTCTTAGAAGGGCAGATCTCAAAACTTCAGCTTCACTATGTGTAGATACTGCAGTTTACCTTTGTGTGGGAAGATTAAACTCCTGCCTAACAAGATGAAACCAGTCTTACATACAGAACCTAGAAATCTTCACATTAGTTAATCCTCTTACAGCCAGCCATCTTATCAGCATTTCTGAGGTGATGATCACATTCACCATCTTGCAAAAATTGTTGACAGGGGTGTCGAGGGGTGTGTCTTTGGTGCAAACTTTCTGTCACATTTTTTTTAGATGTAGGCACATTAGTAGAAAATTTGGAAGTGTATTTGGCTGTTTTTGCAACTTATTTTTTCAAGCTGTTTCTTTAGACCAAAAGATCCAGTGCACAGACAAACAGTATAACCTAATGGTTTAGCCGATTAAGATCCCTTAGTGTTTAATAATAACCACAAAAACCAGTCGAGATACACATGTAGCATAAAACAGAATCAGTTTTCTCCTGTATTCACTTTGAAAGTGCTCGTTGGAAATCAGTTAAGACTACTTTTAAAATTCCACCAAACAAGTAAAACTCTAACAGTCAAGAGAGGTAATAAAATGCAAGCAGTTTTCTCCTGTATTCACTTTGAAAGTCCTTGTTAGAAATCAATTAAGACTACTTTTAAAATTCCGCCAAACAAGCAAAACTGGAACAGCCAAGAGAGCTAATAGAAGAAAGTGTAATTCCACACTTAAATATCTGTGATTATGCTAACCACACTTCGTTTGGAAATCTACAGAATTAGTTCTCACTGGGATTCTATATCGCTCTACTGGGATACCGTATTTGTCTACTGGGATTCCAGAAATATACATTTTTAGAAACACCAAATTTCCTCTTAAATGTGCTTCATAAAAAAATCTATATTTACAAAAAAAATGAACTTACTATGTTTTAAAATCCAGCTCTTATAGAAAGATAATGAACACTAAATGATGAATATATGTATAAATATTGCTCAATGTCCACAACAGAACAAGCACGAGAGCACCGACACACTCACATGAAAGCAGCTACAACATGAAGTATAAATATCTACATCATAGTGTGGACCCTAGTACATTCACAATGGTCCTCTTCAAATTGATTATCTTCACTACTGAGCAGCCCCACAAATGGGAGGGCAAGGGTAATTTGTAATTGTATCAAATTAAAATAGGTCTTTAGATTTCTTTCACTTTCTAGGGGTGTAATTTTTTAATGATGCCAGTCACAAACACAAATTTGCCATCTCCTGACTGAAAGAAACATTGTCTTTGCTGTGTGGTGTATATGTTTCCATTCGAAAATTTATAGGTTTGGTAATAATCACTATTGTCAGACAATATTAAAGTACATTATCACTATTTCAAATAATATTGACCAAGATAATCACTATTTTCAGACAATACTAACCAAGATCATAACTATTTTCAGACAATATTGACCAAGATTATCACTATTTTCAGACAATATTCAAATAAGTAATCACTATACAGACAATATTGGCATAAATAATTGAAGAGTTTCATCGCAAAATGTGATAAGCTTCAAATTCGAAGAAACCTGAAAAATCGCCACCAAAGAAAAGGCTTGCATCTGTTCTCCAAGTTCACATTGTAATTGTTTGCAGAACGCAACATCTGCCATGTATGAGCGTAATAGAAAATATGTTTTCATTCCAATACGTGATAAATGCCATGCACAAACGTCACATTTCTGCAAACAAAAAAATGCTGTTTCACTCAAAATGTCAAAAATGGAGATATTGTGTTTTGCGATGAAACTCTTCAATTACTCTTTTTTTTTGACACTAGTTGAAATAATCACTATTTTCAAACAATATTAGCATACATAATCACTATTTTCGGACAATACTGACCTATATTTTCAATATTTTCAGACAATATTGACATACATAATCACTATTTTCAAACAATATTGACAAACGATCACTATTTTCAGACAAATTGGTTTACATAATCACTATTTTCACAGACGACCATTATTTTATACACAACGTTGATGAATTGTTAAATAGTTGTAAATATATAACACCACAAAATTTACATTCAAGTCACAAGAATGATTGATGAAGTAAATTAAGAATGAGATTCAACAACACAATATTATAGCCAGTAACACCAGGAATAACAGACAGAAATAATTTTATTTCTGGAGACGCAGAATGAAAAAGTAAACAGTTCTGAAATATAAGGATATCATTTTGTTCATATTTTGTATATGTACTGAATATTTTAGGATCAGCCTTTTCAAACTTTCTGCTCATATTAGCGGACATTACTGATTACAAAAAGAAAGAAATGATTAGAATTAAAATCTTATATTAAACAATAGTAAAATAACAGTTTATTATGCATTAGACACTATATTTATAGTTGTTTTAATGATAAAATATCCTGTATAACTGGAAATGTTCATGGTTTTGGGATTAAATACATTTTGAGGTTTGTTATTTTCAAGGTTTCAAAAGTCTAAGATAGTTTTTTTATTTTCGTGGTTTAGAAAAACTGGTTTTGGGATTAAATACATTTTGAGGTTTGTTATTTTCGAGGTTTCAAAGTCTAAGATAGTTTCTTTATTTTCGTGGTTTAGAAAAACTGGTTTTGGGATTAAATACATTTTGAGGTTTGTTATTTTCGAGGTTTCAAAAGTCTAAGATAGTTTTTTTATTTTCGTGGTTTAGAAAAACTGGTTTGAGAAAATCTTATTTTTATTATAAAACAAATATATAAAAGCTATCATTGCTTCTCGTCGGCACCCGGTTGTATGACGTTGTCAAAGCTTAAATTTCAACAATAGAGTACTTGGCTATAACTGGCTAGGGCAATATGCTGTAGCGAGACAACTGTTCACAGTCTTTGATTATATATAAAAAATACAATTAAGATGTGAGTGAGAAGTTTTCTAACTCAGACGGTATAGTATTTCATGTTTAATCTGAGCCTGACACGTTTAATATACTAATAATATACAACGACTCAACAATATAATCAACATTCAAACAACAATAACTTGTTGTATGGAATATACTGTTATCTTGATGTTTCCTGTTCCTGTTTGTATGACCGGAAATTAAATATCCCGTAACTTGTCAGTTTTTTATGTTAAAAATAAATATTCTGGATCAACTTTTTTTGATATTTTCAAACTTATATATTTTCGAGGTTACACACCATCGAAAAGAATGAAAATTAAAAACCTAGAAAATTTCCAGTTATATGGTATTTTAGGTATAATTATGTACCGTATTTGATTGGGAATAAGCCCAAGGGGGTAAAACAACTCATTATCAGTCTAGTAGAGGATGGATTTAGGTAAGTTTGGATAAGTTTTATATTTAAAACCTTTACAGATCCTTAATTTTAAATTCAAATCTCATTTGCAATACTATTCCTGGTGTTAGAGGTGCTAATGAAACACAGAATACCAATTTTAATCTGAACACAAAATGGTGACATTTGGCACAAAATATCCTTAAATGAGAACAATTATAACTGTACACAATATGTAATAACATTCATTAATGAAAGATGAAATGACTGTAATTAAGCAAAACTAATTTGGCACAAATGAACAACAATAAAATAGAAAGTTGGGATATGTACACACAGTTGCCCTCAAGACTTCAGTGGTTATTTTACATTTAAAAAAGCGTGATATATATTTTTTTAAAATGGAACATTTAATACAAGTTTAATGGATAATTCTTTCACAAAACAAAATGGAGTTTGCAATACAGTAAAGCACAATGTTTATGAATACACATAAAAGCTGTGGTTTAAAAATAGTAAAGTGTATAAACCAGTTATATCCTTGCTAACAAACTGTCTCACCTCTAGTGTACACAGTTGTTTTAAGCATAGGTCCCAAAAAACAATTAAAATGGAACAATCTATACTTGTATATTGAAAATTCTTATTTTAAATTTTAAAAAGATCTTTATTCTTCTTAACAACTCCATCTATACCCTGCGGATCTGAAAAAGATTACAGATTTGAAAAAAAGAAGCTTTTAGAAACTTCAATTACAAATTACATCTTGACTCCTAAATATATATATTTTGAATCAATGACAGCTATGCCCCTGACCTTTTGAATTTTTGAAAAAAATATTGTTTAAGAATCAACAAAAAATGATTTATTAATCTTCATTAGAGCAGTTTCCTGTTATGGACTTCAAGTCCATTTATAATGTCCAGAGATCATCGAACTAGCTAGATCTGGAAGAAGTACTATTTAATAAGTCTAATTATTATTCATAACAGCCATTTTCTGTTTTCTTTAATTGAAAACGTTTGTTAATTTTGGAAGAAATCTCTTTTAATGAATCCAATTATGACTAATTTATTCATATTCGTAACAGCTATTTTCAGTTATTTTCTTCGACCGAGATGATGGTGGAGTTCTGAACATTAGTTCAAGCCTGGTCCTCGAGGCATTTGGGGATGCACGTGGAGTTGACGGAGCCCTGTGTAGGGATTCACTTGAGACTCGCCCAGATGAGGATGGCGAGATCGGAGAAGGTGGTCGCTTGTACAGAGAATCGCTGAGTGGCTTGAACGAATTCTGAGGATCTTGCGGCAGAACTGCACTTTGGTAATGTGGATCTCGAAGAACTTTGAATGATGGTGGCATATCTCGATGAAATCGTGGACTCTGGCTGTCATCTGGTACACTTCGGAACGTCGGTGAGTTGCATGTCTCTTCAGGCGCGTGAAACGTGTTTGCAAATGCTCGCTGAGTTCGTGGACTTCTGTATGGAGATTCCGGTGGCGATCTGAAACGGTGAGCGTTACTGATGTAGACATCACGTGTCGACGGCGGACTTTTGTAAGGAGAATCGGGTGACGACCGGAAAGAGTTGTTGGTGGTCGATGCCCGTGGTGACATTGGTGGTTTATAATTGTAGAATGCCTCGTTAGAAAGCTTGAATGACTTTGCCGATTCCATGGGAGAATTGGGAATCAAGGTATCATCTGAAGTCTTGAATGAGTTTGTGCAGGTGGATTCTCTGGGTGAAGGCGACGGTGGAATACGGTAAATAATATCACTAGCAGTTTTAAACGAATTCAGTGAATCTCGATGGACTCGTGGAATTCGATAAAATCCGTCAAAAGTTCCTTTATTTATGGTTCCATCTATATCTTCATAGTCATGTGACCCGATGTAATCTCTAGGCTCGTCAAACATATTTTTAGATTTGAGCACGGGTGGAGGAGCGACGTACACATTGGGGGTCATGTATCGTGACGAGTTGGTCAACATCAAGCTTTTCTGTGCCTGCTTCTGCTGGCGTCGGTACTGCGTGTACATGAAGATGACCATGCAGAGAAAGACAAAGCCGAATGTGCAGGCCGTGATAATGAGAAACTTACTCATCTCATCAATCGATGGGAACGTCACACCTGAAAAATAAATCGATAAATGAAAGAATGAGAATTTTATGAAATTAAATGTTATGCTTAAAAATTTGTTCAATCTAAAAGAAACAACATTGATGAAAAAATTAGTTGAAAATTAAATTACGAAAAAAATCCAGATATGACTATGAGCAAAATTTTAATTAACTTGTGATTTACGTTTTATCTGAAACAAAACTATATGCAAAAATTAATGTAGATTCAAACCTGGAAGTAATTATTTTTGCTCTGCTGCTAACAAATGTCTGGAATCAAGCAATTTGTTTGATATGAAAGACAATGTTCCTCTCACTCAATTTAATATGAATAATTAAATATATATATATATATATATATATATATACAACTTATATTTTATAATCTAAACCTTTAATTATTTAATTTAGGTGAGTTTCAACAAAATATAAAAGCTGCATTGAGTCAATTTTACATAGAACTGTTGATTAAAAAGTGTTGGACAAAATGAGACAAAAAAATTAAAGTTTGTGATTATCAAAAAGGCACAGATGTACCAGGTAATGTCCATGACTACCATCTTATTTCCAGATCAGAATCAAACAACACAAGATGCTTAGACGGCCATCTTTGTTTAACTTCACCACTAGAGGACACTGAATTATCAACCATTGGCTATGTGATATCAAACATTTAGTAATTTTGACATGTAGTCAAGTCTAAAACAGTCTCTGACTAGTTTGAATCACAGTCTTCAGCTAGAGAGTCCGATGTCCTATCACTGGACAACCGTGGCTCTAGACAACCATCTAGTATTATGTAAGTAAAAAATATTTTGTAATTTTGACATGTAGTCAAGTCTAAAACAGTCTCTGATGGGTTTGAACTACAGTCTTCAAGCTTGAGAGTCCGATGTGCTACCACTGGACAACTGTGGCTCTAGACTGCCATCTAGTATTATGTAAGTAAAAAATATTTTGTAATTTTGACATGTAGTCAAGTGTAAGACAGTCTCTGACTAGTTTGAATCACAGTCTTCAGCTTGAGAGTCCGATGTCCTACCACTGGACAACCGTGGCTCTAGACTGCCATCAAGTATTATATAAGTAAAAAATATTTTGTAATTTTGACATGTAATCAAGTGTAAGACAGTCTCTGATGGGTTTAACTACTGTCTTCAGCTAGAGAGTCAGATGTCCTACCACTGAACCACTGTGGCTCTAGACAACCATCTAGTATTATGTAAGTAAATTTTTTTTTGTAATTTTGACATGTAGTCAAGTGTAAGACAGTCTCTGATGGGTTTGAACTACAGTCTTCAAGCTTGAGAGTCAGATATCCTATCACTAAACCACTGAAGCTCTAGACTCCCGTCTAGAAATACAAAAGTAAAAAATGTCCGTACATCGTTTGACAGTGACTGCTCCTTCCTCTCTGGTGAAACCCTCGGTACACATGATGCACTGGGTCTGCAGTTTCTGATCCTGGTAGTAACCCCGCGGACACAGCACACACCTGTCCAACGTCGTGTTGTGGTAGCTGCCAGCAGGGCACGCAACTGTGAGAGAGAAGAAAAACATTATTATCCTCTCTATATGTATGTGGCTAGTGACAAGCTTTACAAATGATAAAAATGTTTATTTTAGCATGTTTTAGGGTTAAATTTTGAAGAAGAAGAAAATGGTTTACTACATTTCTTTATACAATTAACCAGATATGGCAAAGAAAGCATATGCAATTAAAAGAAAATCTTTGTATATCTGTATACAAATGGTTCTGTGCAGCAGAATATTATTTAAAAAAATGGAATGTAGTTAGCCTCATAGTATATTTGCCTAACTCACTTTTAAGCTTTTGAGAAAAAAGGAAAAACACTTTCTTTATCAAACATGAAATAACTTTTTAATGGTGTTCTAATGGTAAATCCGAACATAAATATATATAAACAAATTTGCAAAAACAATTAATGTAACAATGATTGAGTAACATATATATATATATATCTTGCAGCGAATAGGCCAAACAGATGATTTAGGCAGATATTGATTATGGGCTGTAACAAGTGTTCTTATCGACTATATGACACAGGCAATAACACAGGGTGAAGCTGCAGTGTTAGGCAGGGTTCCACCTAGCATTTAGAAAACAGGAGTCATCATGGCTCACAGGATTTTATTCTGGTAGTCAAGCATTCAAAAATGGGAGTCAAGCATATTATTTCAATAACAATTAAATGAATAAACTGTCTTGTTTATATTACATGCATATATTAGATCCATTATCCACTATTCTATCTTTATAATACTGATACATTTGTATCCATTGTTTTTTCTTGTCATAAAATTTTTTTTAAACGTTTGACATCGGAAATATTTTGCATCAACCATGCCGTGCACATATTTTATTTAGGAGTATTTTAGCGAAATATTGCGTCAAATATGATTCCTGCATCAGCTGAAATGCTGATTAGGGACCTCGCTTATGTAATTATCTCATTTTGGGCAAAATATGAGTTACGCTAACAATGTGCTATTACCAGAAATGCACTTGACTTGACTGTACTAAATAAAAAGACAACTACAAATTACTATCTACTGGATGTTTATTTAATTGGTTTGTGTTAGTAAATCAATAAAGTTAAAAGAATAACTAATAGTGGTTCATTATCTGTTTATTTTATTTATCTACTGTAGTTTAGAGTATGTTTATTTTGGTTGACTAACTGAAAATATTTTTAAGTAACCCCACGCAAAAGGACCTTTATTCAAATTCTGACAAATTCTTGCAGTTTTGAATCCTGTCCATGGCTGACCATAATAACATTACCACTCACCACATCCATCATCATAGACCATTTCTCCATGGTGACACACCCACTCAAGTGGTGATGTCATCACTGTGCCCGGCACTGTTGTGTAGTGCTGCTTGTCGACAACAATCGATAGTGCCGCGGCTAGTTTCATCAGCTCTATCTTGATGTTGAAGAGAATTGATTCCACCTGACTGCGACTGAAACCCGTACTGAAAGAAAATTACACATATAATCACTGTAATATAAACACAATTATTACCCATATGCCTCAACATATATCTTGGTTCGTATGAAAGTGTTACGTCCTACCAATACGTCATACTGGGACGTAACACCTTGACATCATACGATGTCATGTTATTTTGCATAGTTTGTTTCCAAAAAAGGAAAACGATTGGTTTTATTTTTTTGAAGTTTAACTTAAAATTGATAATGGGTAATAAATAGAATATTAAACTAAAGCTTGTGACAACTGAAAATTATTTCACTCGGGACATAAACATGATAAGAAATGGAAGCGAGTTTAATAACCTATGGTTATGCTCTGTGACTCATGGCTAGTAAGTACTAAGATCAAATCATGATTGAGGTATGGGAATTTTAATCTCAATACCAGCTCCATCTCCAATTTACAGATATCAAAATAATGGTACATTCTGTCTTTGAGAAAGTTCATATGAAAAATGATTTGTTGCTGATCAAACAGCATATATTAGATAAATAAGTTTCTTCTTTAGACCACGTATCAACACTACCACTTGTTAATTAATCCTTTCACAACAAATAGAATGAGGTTAAAAAGCACAAAGAACCTGTTATCAATAGTTATGTTCCATTTAACTCCAAACTTGTCCTCTACATAACGTCTCTTCTTGGTGACATCTGGGCCACAATGTATCGTCATATTACTGAACCGACACTCTGCCCACTTGCACAGATTCCTTGCCTCCAGATACTCAAGCACGGCTGTCGACAGCTCATTGATTAGAGTCGTGTCGTGAGGGTTACACGGACCATTGAAACTGAGGCTGAATTCTTGTCGAACTGTTGTGGGCTTTCGTTTACCTGAAGATAATAAATAATAAACTTTTAACTAAAAATGTCAAGTTCAAAACAAGAATGTTCACCTAAATTCAGACATATCATTAACTTGTAAATATTGTCTGTCTAAGCCATTCAGGTCATGATATAGACCTAAAACAAAGTGACCATATTTCATGATGGCTCCAAGGAAAGATCTTTAACATTTAGGTAGAATCCTGAGAGTGCCTAATTTATTCCATGGAGAGTATAACTGCTGTGCCCCTCAAACAATAAATTTTGACCACTATAAAGCCCTTGTTGCTCACCCCTCAATAACCTAAATAAAATTTATACAAAATACCATTTTTAAAATTTTCTATTTAAACATAATTTTATTTTATTATTATAATCACGTAAGATGCATTGTTATTTTTATTTTGTTTAACAACACCACCAAAGAACATTGATTTATTAATTGTTGACTATTGGAAGTCAAACATTTGGTAATTCTAACACACAGTTTATACGTGAAAGTGTGAGCGAGCATCTGACGGGTTTTGAACCACAGGCTTCAGCATGAGAGTTTGATATCCACTGACACTCTCTGTAATATAATCCTGAGAATTTATATATATATAAATTCTCTGGATTTTATTACAGAGAGTGTATATATATATATATATACAGGGCTCAACCCTAGCAGTAGCCCCGCGTGTTTTGGCTACCGATATTTAGCTTGGACTACCATATTTGTAAACCTGGTAGTCCACTAGGCTACTAGATCTTTTTCCCTGTCCAGTGACTAAATAATCAACCAGATGCTTAAATCACTACACTCATATCTGAAATTCCACCTTTCACAGCAATTCTCATTATTAAAACTATGGGGCTACCAAATATATATATACAGGGCTTCTAGAATATGGTAGCCCGACACCCGTGGCTAGTGGTTATAGCGGTCTGGCTATCAAATAATCACTTTCCACTAGCCCGATAGCTAGTGGAATTTCCAAAAAAAAAAAACATGGAAAAAAAAGAAAAAAAAAGGAATGACAAAACTGCAATGAAAATCGCTCGACATACTCGTTTCGATAAATAAATTCAGACTATTATTAGCAAGGAAGACGTGAAATAACTCGCTAGCGTAATCTGCGAAAACAACGCAGTTCACTATTTCTATATCCGACAAGATGTCATAATATCCCGTAGACTGCCGAATGGTTTCCCTGCAGATATTTTGTCTTCCTATCGAAACAAGCGCTCCAAATACTCGTTTCGATAAATAAAGTCCGACTATTATTAGATTGGAATACGTCAAATAGCTTGCTTGCGTGATCTGCAAAAACACGCAGACAAAGATTTCTGTTTCCGGCAAGATGTCG
>JAULBS010115311.1:0-14676 GCA_032355785.1 Symmetromphalus regularis | reverse complement strand
TTTAATGTGAATCTGCAATTCCAAATGAGTGTTTTGTACCATTCAATCTTTTAAAAAGTTAATTCTTACCTTTTTTTTAACCTCATTTTTTTTCACAGTCAGTATCTGTAAATATCTTAGAACAAAATTATTCCGATGTCATGGTTCGCACGTGCACATATTCATTGTAAACAAGCTTTTACAAAAATAGACTGCCTTAAGATTTAGGCCGTCTTTTGAGAATCAGCGATATATCTTTAAATCCAATTTATATCTACTGTAAGAAAAAGCAAAAACAAATTGTAACTTACATAACCAAGAATGTCTATCAAAGTTAGTTTTCAGCAGATAAAACAATTCTGGCATCTTGAAAACTACTGAGTTGTACATGTCACAATGCCCAGAAGAATAACTGACAAGTCTATAAAATGTTGTTAAAGCAGTATTTTAAAGCAACATTATGCAGAACCATCTAAAGCTGTGGCCATATGACTAGTCATGCATACAGATGACAACAGGCAGGTATTAAAATGTTGCAAAACATGGTTGTATGAGGTCAAACTTCACCACTTATATCTATACACTTCTATTTATGGAAATTAATAATAGCAAACTCATTTCTTTGTTTATAAATAGCAATGATCAATGGTTTTATTAATAACTAAGTATATTTATGTAAAGGCCAGAGACAAAATTTTAAAATGTTAAACAATTGTTTTTGCAGATAACACTGCATAATTTGACATTTACAATAAATAACCACTGAACGGATAGAGGATACATAAGGCCATGCATTTTATATTAAATGTTTTATGGATTTTTTTACAAAATTTTACTGTAGGAGGAAGGAAAGAAAAAAAAAAGACAAATTGCTTTATTTTTTTAGGACCTAAGTTGTTACCATAGGCGAAAAAAAAAAAAAATGTACATGCACGTCAACAAAGGGGTTGAAAAGTGATCGCCCATTTTAAATGGAACAGATCTGACTCCCACAGAAAATATTTAGCTTTTTTATTTTTGGTTGGGAATCAATATTTAAGTATTGGCAGAGAAAAAATAATAAAAAAGGACACCTTCATTTTATTTTTTCATTAGGACTTTTCCAAACACGCTGGTGGATCCGTAAAACATTTAATCAAAAATGCGTGGCCTAATGAAGATACTATTTAATATTACAATGTGTTTCAATTATACATAGTAAGTGAAAGCAAATCAAACTTCGATAACTCAAAATTAAATGGGTCAGAAAAGGTTTAAGTTGAGTGCTATACCATTTTACATTGTGAGAAACAAATATTCTTCTGGATTATATTGTAAAATTAAATAATGTATTTTGTTACTTATATTGATATAACAAATGAAATGGGCATTCATAATTTTATTATGCTTTTGTACATAGGGACCTATCTATATCTAAATATATTTATTGACAAATAAAACAATAAAAACCAGAAGCCACACACACACGTATACACTAGCAGAAATACATTACTGGAAACAAATTGATCAAGCTGATAATTTATGGATTTCCAAACATAATGGAACATAATTAAACCAATAAAATGATGAGTGTCACTGTCAGAAGCACTATAGTCTTTTTTCACACATATTCATTAGTTCTGAACAGTTCTTTGAAGTCAGCTAGATTGTCTGTAGTTACATATCAACTAATGAGGCATTACACCATCACCTGCAACCCCTGAAATTGCCTACGGCTAGCTGCAATGCCATATAGATTGTCAGAGTTTTTCATTTTCAGAAGCCTAATTTTTTTTTCAAGATGTATTTTTTTTATTATTATTAAAAATAAAGTATACTTTTCGCTACAATTGTCATGGACACTTTCTCCACAGCATTTATTTTGCCATGGACATTTTCTTATTACAGGGGTTGATCCGAGATAGGCACATTTTGTTTCAGTCATCAATGATCTATTATTATACCGTAGTTACCACTCAAAACAATAATTTGACCACTCTCACACTTCGAGTTTATGAAGGTATTGCCCATTAAACTAATAGATTGGGATGATGGAGATAACAAAGTCTGCAGCCCTTGAAATTTGCAACAACAATCAGCAGTGCCATTGCAAAAAGCAATTGCAAAATTGATCTGCAACAGCATTTTTATCATTATCGGGCATTTACTTTGTTATTATTTGAACTAAATTGCTGTTGGAAGATGATCTAAATTTCAAAGACTGGTTTTGAGTTGACACATTTCTGGCTGGCATTCTTTGCATGAAGAACCTATCAACATGTATATTATCAGTTCAGTCAAGTACTTGTAAAAATCTGTATGGTAAACATACAACAAAAACAAACTAAAATGATCAATCCCTTATGTCTTAATACGTACATAAGTAAAAGTACAAGAAAGCAAACAAAATTATTGATCGTAAATTATAAGTTATAAGCCTTACCAGTCCCAATTCACCACCCAACCATCCACTGAGTATTCAGTACAACATAATACAAAACAAACGATTAAGCTATATCAAAATGTCATCAATTAGACATCACTAAGGTTACACATTTACAGAGTAAGCTCTTCTGTTTAGCATAGGAATTGTTTTCTAAAATGTTTATTTGATAATTCTACATACATACACATTTCAGGATAGACGGACAAATACAAGAAATGATATTACAATTTCCTTTTGCCATTAGATGCTGGAAATGGATATATCATCTTCAAATTGCTATCACATAAAATGATGATAAAATGTGATAGTAGAGTATTAACATGACAGAGAAAGAACCAAATTAACTGAAATGATCATTAACCAACGTCTAGACTAAATCAATACTGTGACATGGCATCCTGGAAAGCTGGTAAACTACTTTCAACAATCAAATGAACTATTAGACAAACCTGCCCCCCCCCCCCTCCTCCCCACCCCTTCAAAAAACAAAAAAACATTTTGGTACCAACACATTTTTCAAAAAAAAGAAGAGTAAAGTTTGTTTTATTTAACGACGCCTCTAGAGCACATTGATTTTTAGCTATTGGACGTCAATCATATGGTCATTCAGACATATGTATTTAGAGGAAACCCCCTGCTGCCACATAGGCTACTCTTTCCGATAAGCAGCAAGGGGTCTTTTATATGCACCGTCCCACAGAAAAGACAACACATATCACAGCCTTTGGTGTACCAGTTGTGGACCACTGGTTGGTACGGAAAATAGCCCTATCTGCAAAACGTCCACTGAGAAGGATCGATCCGACAACAACACAACACATTTTTCAGTCACATTTTCATATTGCATATGTGTAATTACAGTAAACAAAATAACACTATATATGTATTTATAAAATGCTACTGAAATATTACTGTTCTTTTTGGCATATTAAATGTTTTGCATTTATATTTTTAGGTTCCATGGGGTTGATGGTGAACTCTTGTTTAAACCAGCAAGTATGAGACTGAGAATCTGTTTCAACCAGATTTAATTTATGACTTTAAATTAGGTTGTAACAACAAGTTGCCACTGTCTACACCAGAATATTTTATCAGTCCCATGTGAATCCACTGCAACCACATTTAATTTTCAGTGACCTACTCAATGAAAGAGTTAAAATCCTAAGAGATCATTATGTCAGTCAAAACTTTGCATAATGAAAACGAACTGTTTAGTAACACCCCACCAAATTGTTTATTATGCAACTGTCAAGTATGAAACATATAATTTGTAAAACAAAACAAACCTTTGTTACATAAGCTACTCCTCTTGAACAGCTGGAAAGAATCTTTCATATGCACTTTACAAAGAAAGAAAAACCCAGCACAGCCTTTGGTACATGTATAACAGGCATGCACTACTGTAACCCCCAAAACAATCCAATAATTCCAGTGATAAATCTGACCTACCACACCTCAACACAAATAGCAATAACATCAAATATTTTTATGTTTCTTTTAAAATAAGCTTTTATGTTAACAGTAATGTGCACAATTTACAAATAATTAAATGTAAAATGTACAAATCCAAAACAATACGACTAGAAAATATGCAAAAAAGTTAAAATATTGAAATTCATTACATCAAAATAGAAATGTATGTCAAAGTAGCACACACTCCAAACATTTTAGCATCTACCTCAAAGTAGAACACACACTCCAAACATTTTAGCATCTACCTTGGTGAAACAAAACTTTAATAATATATAAGTATAGACCTGAAGTTCTGTATGTAGTTCAATGGTGCTGTATAATCCTCATATGCTTGAAGAACATGTAAATCTGCACATGACACCAGATTTACTTTTAACTTGTGTGTGCCACATTCACTTGAAAAACATCTATCCCAATAATGTAATGGGTCACTAATAATTTGTCCCATTAATAGTTGCAGGATACCAAGCATATGGTTCAATAGCCAAGTCCAAGAAAAACATTATATCAAAGCAAAAAGAAATCACTTAGCAAATTATATGAAGAATAGTCGAAGCAAACTAATTCAAACATTCAGTCTTTTTATAATGGCCAAGAAGTATGGCTTCATTTGAAAGTCTTGTAATATTGCGTTTGACTGCAACTATATCTGAAATGCCAAAGTGTCATGATTTGCATGTGAAGTAATTCCCCTGTAGTATAAATCAATACGAGAAAGTCTTCTCACTAACTGGGAATCAAATCGACCACAAATTAACACCGGTCATCCTTCAAGTGTCCACAGCTATAGAGATGCAGTCTACACATTCTCTTACTGGTTCTTCAGAACATTACTAGTCTGTACAAATAACTAATCTGTGAAATTAAATCCTAATTTATAATCATAGTACTGTATTTCATTTCTCTTATTACAACAGCACTGATTTACAATTCTACAAAAAAAAAAAAAAATTGTCAACTTCATTAATTACTAATTAGGCAATAAAAACATGAAAAATGAATAAGATGCAATTAACTGTTGTATTAAATTATTGTTGCAATTTATAGATTATGTTAAATTATTGTTGCAATTTATAGATTATGTTACCCATCTGCTATTATGGCAATAAAAGGAAAAAAAAGCTATCCTCTTTTCATGTAGTTTTACAAAAATAAATTTTTAAACAGACTTATTTAAAACATTAAAAATTAAAATTTACTTTATTTGAAATATTGTGAAATATGTCTGCAAATATATTAAAATGAAAATGTGACTGGATTGATATAGAACATCAACTTAATGTTAGATGTCCCATAACATAACCTATTTTAGTTATAAACACCTTTAAAAAAATTTAATATGCTTTAATATATATATATATATATTCACATTCACAGCAGCAGTAGATGTTAGAATAATGTATTTTTATCTATCCCTTCAGATCAAAACATTTAACTGAATGCAGTAACTGTTATCTCAAGAACTCTTAACTGAGGTTCTTGCATGTAACCCGTGGTTACAAAATAACAGAATTGATTATTTTCTTTATTGATTGTCATAAGACTATTCATGCTACTGATATACTTAACTAAAAACAATGGGTTATTCCCATAATAATTCTTTTTAACATTCAGTATGAGGATGGTATGGAGTGAGTTGAGATGGACAAAGAAAAATATTAAAGACAGGTACATGTTCCATCTTAAATCGTATTGATTTTACAGTTATTATTGATTTAAAATGAACATTGTCTAATCTTGCAGTTTAAACAAAACTATTTTGTTCAGTCTTGCATGACTATAATTCACTGTATTTCCTTATTCTAATAATTAAATAAATAATAATAATTATTAAAAAAAAACGTTTGATAAGATTGAATATAATTATTTTCTAGCAAATTAAAAGTAACATTAAACCCCCACCTGAAAATGTATAACCCTTGAGCTTTCTTTATTTTTAATATTTAAACAGAATGAAACTGTTTGGAGCACTTGAGATAAAATGTGTGTTGCTACATTGTAACTAAGGAAAATGCTGCTTGGTTAATTATCTCCTATTGCCATGAAATTAACACATGTGAAGCCATTATTTCCCACAGACATTTAGTCACATCATTTCTGTAAACAACTGTAAACTTGCTGTCCAACAACTAGGCTGTTATTTTTTTGTGCTAGAAAAGACAAGATGACTGGTGAATATATAATATTCCATAAATTACTTTCCAGACAATCATGTACATATATTATAATTAGTAATGTCTTTAAAAGGATTAGGATTATAGAATATAAATAAAAAAATGAAGAGAAAAAGAAATTATAATCACATTAGTCAAGCATCATATTCTGCAGTGGTTTCACCTTAAATGTAATATCAACTTAAAACCAGAATAACCTTTATTTCAAAGGGTATATCTTACTATTTTATAAAAATATATTAAAAAGTACATATTTCAATCCAAGACTTCCAAGAACTAAAACATATTCATATTATAAAATAATATAGGCTCTACTGCATGTAAATAGAACAGTTATAAAAACAGTGACACATGCCTTACCCAAATGACTTTTTTTTTAATGCTGCCGTTATGAGGCGATTCAAGTAATTATATACATTGTGCATGTGCTCGCTGGGGACATATAAAGACATGGTAACTGTTAATTAAGGTTGCCTTTATAGCAAGTTTGACTACAGTAGAATGTTTTTTAGTCTCTTCAGACAGGAACATACTCTGTTGGTGTTTGCTTTATGAAATCCTATATACAACCTTGTGACACAATAAGACACAAAGTAAGCAAAATATATTTATTTTAAAATAAAATTCTTATAGACCATGAACTGACAAAAAAGCAATACACAACTAAACCAAATATATGAAACTGGACTGAACATGCTGAAATATCATAAAAGTAACTAAAAACAACACATCTTACAAATGAGACTACCTAGGTTCCACACCCAAAACATCTGTGTTTTAGCTGTCCAAGCTGTAGTTTCACTGACATAAGGGAGGTAACTCTAACAAGTAATACTCAGCATACCACTATCAATAAATTGCAGCAGATGGTGATACCAGGCAGCAGTCTATCATCATTATATATATGTAACACTAGCAACACACCAGAATAGGATTACTTTCAAATGCATTTTTTCCCATTATTTTTAATTTGTATGGAAATAACCCCAAAATATGATGGGGCATTTGGGCCCTTTAAAACAAAATTAGAATAAATATCAAAGTAAAGTTACTATAGAAAATGTAAGATATTTGACCTAAATGGAGTTGTATTTTCCATTTATGCTAACAATATTTTAAGTAAAATGTATCTGCATCATTTATATATGTAAAACTGATATAACTACCAGGGTTTTCATTTTGTTTTGGAGTAGCAGTTTGAATTGTGAAAGTAACCGATCAGGCCAGGGGTCTGGAGGGCCACCTTAGGTCTCTTGGTTGGTCCAAGGTGAAAAAAACAACTGATCAGAAATGGGTTTTAACCGATGACTTTCATCAGCAATCGGCTCAAAATGGCAACCGTAACTACTGATATAAATCATTAAAAACAACAACATTTATTGCCATAATTTTACTTTTGATTTTGTTCTTTTTGTCAGCCTGATGAAGACAGATCGAACAGCTGAGATGAAAGTGCCACGTATCAAAAAAGTGGAAATATTTTGTCAATAGCAGCTGCCATTCATGCTATTATGCAAACAATACCAACTTACACAAACTGCATACTGTTCTTGTGCAGACAGTACTTGAGAAACAAAGTTGACCAACAGCAAAAAAGCTAATATGGCAGCCACTATGACCACAGCTATGCTGAGTAACAAAGTTGGATCGAATGTCCAGGGACAACCTGGGTTTGAATTAAATGGAGGAATTTTGCTTTGTATGGACAGATTTTTTGTTTTTGGCACACCCAAAAGGTCAAATTCCATCTAAAATTTTGGAACTTTCATTTCAGAGCAGGAATTTCAATCAATTTCAACCCAGAACTAGCAGCTACAAATTTTGTATGCAGAGGTCAAATTTCATGACTGAATTAAGGTGTTTACCATCATGCCACCATACAGAACTTTTACATTTGCTGTTGTATTTCTGTTGTGTCTTCCTAATCCCAAAGTTACTAAGGCAATAACTGCTGTCTTGCTCAAACAACAAAAATGTTAATGGGGTGGGTTTGAAAGTTATGAATTTTGAGTACAGGTGATGAAAATGAGGAATTTGAGGAATAATAATAATAATAAAAACATTTTTATAAACATTTACCCATTATATTTCTGAAAGTTACAGTTCCACTGTTTTATTAGGTTTTGTAACTTTCAAAAAGTACTGATAGCTTATAAATATATATGCAGAGATTTTACTTCCCTTTTTCACAGTGAACTTTAGGTCAACATATACTGAACCGCAAAAGAACACTATGGATATGATGCAATTATATGTTTAATTTCAAGGTAATGTCGATACCATTGTGCACATCTTAGAGAGTAAGTTTTTGGCACACAGTATCAGGATAGAGTGCAGAAAGGTTGTGAAGGGGCAGCGCAAGTGTGGATAACAGTATCTCCTGTGGCCACCCTGTGCATTGATGACTGACATGCATCTTCAGTACATCGAATGCATCAGGCGGCTATGAATGCCATTGGCACTTGGGCCCATACCCTGAAACAAGCCACATGTAGTTGAGCATCAGTTGTTGGCCTTGGGTGCTTTGAGTCTTTGTTGGACCTTGTCCAACAAGTGTTCTATCGAATTCAAATCAGGACTGAGGGCTGGCTAGTCCATGGTTTGCACGTTATTCTGCTGCGGTAAATCCCTGGTCACTCTGGCCGTATGGGGGTGGGCATTACTTTGCTGGAACACATGGTTATGGTGATGAATGAAATGGGGCAAAATGTGGGGTCTCAGGTCTTGGTCTATATGCAGCTGAGCTGTGATGCCATTACCCCTGCCTGGACCAACATACTGAAAGACAAGAGGCCCCACCCACCGGTTAAAACCAATTGCTCCCCATCCATGATGCTTTCACCTCCCCATGGATTCCTTCCCATCACACACACATCTGAGTAGCATTCGCCCCTTTGCAATCCACTGTTGAAATGCTGTATCGACTTTCATCAGAGAACTGTCCTCCATTGCTGATGGCACCAATGTTGATGCTGCATGACCCATTGAAGTCGTACCTGATGTTCACGGATGGTGAGGATGGGAATCTGAGCAGGACGGTGACAAGAGAGGTTGTTGGCGGCCAGGTGACGTCGGACTGTGTCTGCACTGATGGGTCACTGTGAGGTCCCAATGGTCTGACAAGCTGTTTCAAAGGCTGGGAGGAATTGGTCATGCTGGTGTTGCCGATGAATGAGCCGATCTTGTCGAGGGGTTGTAACCCTGGGGCGACTGCTATGAGGACTGTCTGCTGTGCTGTTTGTGGCGATGTTTTAGTCATTGTATCGTAGTGACATGGACATTAAACACATTCGCCACAACCTGTGAACTCTGGCCAGCCTGTAGGTGCCCAATTGACTGTTCCCTCTGATTTGTTGATAAACACGGCATACCTAATGCATCAAAATTACGAATGCCAAACTGGAAGTTACAGGGGACAATATTTCGAAAGGTGAGGTAACCGAAAGTCAGTTCACGTGATTTTCACCTAGGTAACCCATAGTTCGGTCACGTGAATTATATTTGCATAACTAGTGGGTTACCTAATCGGTTACCTCAGTTACGTTGAAATTATGTTTTAAATACATAATTTTTAGCTCAAATAAAGTTAAAACAAAATACAAAAGAAAACAATTCATAAAACGTGTTTTTTTTAATGTTTGCTAAAGATAGCTATGTTTTGTTTGGTTTTATAATGAACACTGTTTTGTAAGACCTGTTTTCAGCATTTGTAAAAGTATAGGCAATCCAATATTATATCAGAATAATTATATTCCTAAAGATGAAAAAGCAGGAGATAATATATCCGTCCCCAGTATCTATGGATGTTTCATTAAAACTTTTGGCCTGGCTCTATACTCAGCGTTTTTAGTTTAAACCGGTCACAAGTTACAACTGTTGCAATATAACGTTGTCTACTGGTTCGCTGCGCATCAAGTATCTAAAAATCAGTCAAAAACATTTGTCGGAATACTTGTACGTCTGCATGAATAAACTTCCTGTAATCGTGATGTTTGCAAGTTTTAATTTCTGAATGTCTACAGGTCACGATGTAACCAATTTGTGGTTTGCGTAAATTTAATTTTTTGTAACTGACACACGAACAGAACGGTGGTTTGGGTGAAATATTGTGCCTTGAAGTTAAAGTCGTCTTTTATGCAGATAGCCAGCAGGGATCGCACGAGAATTGTGTGCACGTGCATCACACGCCAGTTTATGAAGCTGCATTTCGACAATTTATTCCAAGCTTGCAAACTTCAATCGAAAATTCACATCTGTGTCTCAGAAATGAACTTTCATGATCTTTTTTATTTCTATTTTAAATACAGGAAAAATCCTGAATGTTATTGTGGGTTTTCTTTACATTGGTAAATAATGCATTTCTTTTGCAATTCAGTATACAAAAAATGAGTAAACAACTCTTGCAATCAGAAAACCTCAATTTTTTTATACATTTTCAAAAAAATATATTTAAAATGAAAGAAATTGAAGTCAGAATTTGTTTTTAATTTAGTACTTTTTTAAAGGTTATTTTAATAACCACTATATCAGTTGTCTATAACTGGTATAAAAAATGCTGTGATATATGATCTCTTTTTTGTAATTATCAATTAATTTTATTAAAATTAAAACAATATAGATTATAAATTCTTATCTTTTCTACTTGTATTTAAAGCAAACTAAAGTTATCAACAAAAATGAATGAAAAATACCATTCATGTGACTAGATCAGATATAATGAAAACAAATGGCCACAGGATCATCACAGTGACAAACATTTATAATAATAACAAGTTCTATAAATTAATAATAATAATAATAATAAATAAATAACAGTAACTAAAATGAACATTTCCAATATTTAGAAATTTAATGCTCTGTAATAAAGCAGGAACTGATACAACACTAAACCTAATGACATGTGAGAAAAAAAAAGGGAAATCACTTCTTGTTTTGTCTTTGTTATGGGTTTGCTAATTTGTTAACAGGAAAATTATATGCCATCTTTAACTAGTTTAAGGCCCCATCAAACTGGACGGTGACCATCCACGACCGTACTGCAACCAGAAAATGTACAAGGTTACTGGCAAAAGTGAACACAACACGAGAAAAAGTCCCCAAAAATTACAAACTTGAAAAAATCCCCACTCTTACTGCGGCCTGTGCGATCATACCGTGTTCTAACAGCGTGCGCGCCACGACCTCACCGCACTTATGGTGTTTCTATTGAGATCAATGTGCTTGGCAATGGCGATCACTGGCGATCTCACCACGCTCATGGGGTTTTTACCACACATTTTCTACGTGTATCGTGACTGATTGGCGACATCATGGTATTTCTACCAAGTTCTCACAGCGACTATATAAGCTGGTCAGATTTTCTGAAATTTCAAGATGGTCTTTGTGTAGTCATACTGTATAGTTATGCGTATGCTGAGTAGAAACACTATGCTGAAGAAACAAGCTACCATTTTTGCAGCGTCTTTGCCATGAGTATACTGCATGTGTACTATGTTCATGGAGATGTTACGACGCTTGTCTCACAACCTTCACGACCACACTCTGTTCCAGGTTAAATCACCGATGGGGCCTGGGGGGGGAGTAGACCCACTCTAGCATCAGACATTTTTTGTAAATCTTAAGTCACTAACGTACTGTATACCGCCACATATTAGCCGAGTTATGAAGACTAGAAATACTTGGAACCCCAAAAAGCGTACTCGGCTTCTACACAAAATCAATGGGTAGACAGAAGAAATCAGCATCGAAAACACCCGTTACCATGATTTTTAACTTTTGAAACAACTGATCATTTATATTTTGCTTGAAAGCTTGGATAGCAGAAATGCATTCAAAATATAAATGAAGCAACACAAAATCAAATTTTATTTTGTTGTTGAGTGTGATATATGTTTTGATAAATGATAATTAAAAATTACTTGTTTTATTTCAAGTTGAATCAAAAACATTGCTATTTACTGCATGTAATGTTTGCCATCTTGGTTATCATGTGACTAATTCAGTTTCTAGACCGGTGATTACTACTTACTGTAACTGCTAAACTTTGTTCTATTATACATGCTGTATTCTGGTGCATTCTTACAGACCGAATTGTTTATTCTGTTGTTAAAATGTAGCTAACACAGTAACGAGGGCTAAATTATATTAACACTACCATTACAATATCAATGGACATTACTATAGAAAATAACATAATAACAACAGAAAGAAACAATCCTGCATTATGGACTGTATAAAGAGGCACGATGCTCCTTTGATAATTGATGTCTAACTCAAGTCCAAGTTGAGGCTTGATATAGCGATAGGTGAATAGAACTAACAAAGTCATTTTTTTGGCATGGCAGATTCATTTTCAACTTGGCAGCATTTTTTATGAGGTTAGCGGACCCATCTGCAAAAATGTTCAGCTTAGTGGTGTAAATTCTCAGCTTGGCGGGCACACAAGCCGCCTACTGGGGTTGGAGAACACTGTATGTGGTTTATGTCATAGATAAAATACACAGTTATGTGATAAATCTAAACACCTTTTAGTATTACCATTTAGCATAAACTGTTTATTGATAGGAAGTCTGAAAAAAAGGTAATATTATGTACACTGTGCAGTGACCCAAATTTTTTAATTTACAAATAACACACTCCAGACCCTATCCACCAATAAAAAATGTTTTGTTTCATTATTCTTAAAGTATCTAATTAGTTACTATGTTATACTATTACTAAGCAAGTGAACATTCTACTGGTACATGTATGCATACATGTATATGTGTGTGGGTTGCAAGTTCACTTTTAATTATCTAGAAAAGGTAGTGATCTTGATGCTAAGCTATTGAGTTCCATTAATTAAGCATGAAATATCCATTACAATGACCAGCGTTTTTCTTGGGAGAACAACACTGTTCTTCAGATTTCACCAATGAGTATCCATGTTAATCAATATTGTACAGAGTTATTGCCCCTTATCAATTAAAAAGCAGGTTTTTTTTCTGTGAAAATAATAACCTACATGTTAAGGGTTTATAATGATGCATAAATTGCCTGTTTGTTTCTGTGTACCTGTGACTTATGTTTTTAATTGTTACTGGATAAGAGAAACTTGTGGTTAATTTTGTAAATGTGCAAGTAGTGGCACATTATTTTTAACCAATGGACTCTTTAGAGTATGTGATAAAATTGTGTTTTTGCCTGAGGGTACAGAAGAAAAATATCATTCATCATGTACCAATGTGAGGTAAAGCTATTCCATCCTCAGATACATATGCTGTTAGGGATAAGGCGTATGTATCCTTGTGTGGAATAGCTCTATCTCACATTGATATGTATATGAATGACTTTTACTTTTAGTCACATAATTGTAAATTTCAGTAAAAATATATTCATGTATATGTTTTTTCAAACTCAATTTTTGGTTTTTTTTTCATGCATTCACTTTGTAACTACTGTAATAGTCAATTTAAATACTTTCTAGTCTTGTTCATTTAAGACTTGGGCATGTTGTTTTGCCAGTTCTTAATACACTCAGTAAATTGTAGTAGTTTTCTTTGAATAGCAAGTTTTTAGGGTATTACTGACTGTTTAACAGTTAAATTTAAACATGACTCATAATAACATAATCATCAGTGTTGGAAATGGCCGGGAGCCCGAGTCCACCTGAAATGGGATCGGGCTACGAACTTTTCAAAGTTGGTAGCCCGTGTGTCCACCATGTCTGGATAGGCTACGGTGATATAATAATGAAATACCTTCCAATGACACGCTATTTTTCCGTGTGGGGAACTGATTCACATCGTTTATTCATTGATTAATAAAATATGTCTGTCGGTCTTGTCTGTCTGTCTTGATTTTATCAAGCGGTTAAAAACAAACAAATTCTGTCCATTTGTACGCGGAAGTGTGCAAAGTAGCTTCATTCACAGACGTGGGCCATCTACGCGGATAACACACGTAGTATGCTAATGAGTGAAATGACGATGCAAAACATCTTACCTTGATAGAACGCCCGAAAGCATTCAAATTTGTCAACAGAATGTGTATTCCGGGTATAACTTAAAGTCTAAGTATCTCAGATCAACGACGCAGCGATCATGGATGGGACCATCCTCACAATGTCAGGGGTCACTCCGGTCACGCAGAGTCCGTTTGTGAGGATGGGATGGGACGCTACATATATATATATATATATATATATATATTGCGTGTATTAGACGTCATTTTAAGTCTTAAAATAGGGAAGGAGTTTGGTCTATATAGAGTTAATACTTGATAACGAAATGTATGGAAATAGGTGGCTAACGGAAACACAACACCGTCGAGTATCGATCATTCCAAACAAAATAATGTGTTGCTTAATTTTCAAAGCGATTCAGTAGCATCCACAAAGTTCTTATTAGTTTATTTTTCAGATATTTAACTGTAATCCAGCAATACAAACATTTATTTTAATTGTGTCAATAATCACTGAACAAAAATCAAACAAAATGGCGGCAAACGTCACATGGTGAGAAGGTTGCACACCATAGATTTTTGTACATATATTTCTATGTCATAACACGTACAATTTTCTCACAATATGAGAAGATGCATAGGAATAGCATTTTTGAAAAGTATAATTAGTTGGTAATCGTTCAG
>JAULBS010115300.1:0-14676 GCA_032355785.1 Symmetromphalus regularis | reverse complement strand
GAATGACCATATGATTGACGTCCAATAGCCGATGATAAGTTAAAAATCAATGTGCTCTAGAGGCGTCGTTAAATAAACTTTACATAGTCTTCAAAGGAAACCTGCAGCCACCACGTAGGGTACTATTTCTGATTAGCAGTAAGGGATCTTTTATGTTTTCTTTCCCACAAATAGGATAGTGGATACCATAGCCTTTGTTACACAAATCATTGACCACTAGGTGGAATAAGCAACAGTCCAATGAGTCAACTGAAGGGGATTGAAACAATAACCTAATGGATCTGAGGAGATAGTTCTACCTCTGATCTATATCAAATTTTATGATGGCACTAAGGTATTTACAATAATGTCCCATAAAATACTTTCACATTAGCTGAGGGGGTCTCATATGTCTACCTTACGTAAAGCTACCCAAGGGAACAACTGTTGTGCCCTTCAAACAATGAATGTCAAAACCTGACTCTGTGACTTTAGGTGTAAATAAAACTTTAATGAAAGGTTATGGGATGATGGAGAAATCAGTGTTTGAAGGTTCCTCCGAACATCATCACAGCAGACCTAGCACTAGATTTTCTAAACTACTAATCATTTTAATGCTCCATCCAATGATCAATTGAACTAATGAACAATGAACTTAAAAATTTAAAGAACTGAAAACAGATTTCAAATATATTTGTTTGCATTGGTGAAAATACAATGGGAATGTAATAAAAGAAAAAATGTTCCATCCATATATTATTAACACAATCAGTTATGTCTAACAATAAAAGAACCATAATAATAACCATTTAAAAGTCATATGCTAACTGAAATAAACAGATATGATGATCAACATCAGTTAGGATATGACCCAGCAATACAAATTTCACACATAACTCATGAAATCTTCATAAATACTGAACTTCCACAAATAACTGAATCTCCACAAATAAATGAAACTCCTCTGAGAAGATTCGAACATGAAGGAAAATTACCATAAACCAATGTTAGTAGCAATGGTTATATGAAAGCATTATTAAAACTAGTATTAGAAGCATAAACTGAGCAAAGAATGTTTATTTTTAGTAAACGAGACTGAAGAAAATTAATATATATACATCTAATACTAACCTTTCCTCCAGCACCACCATTTGCCAGATGCTCAAAGACACCATCAAAACTTTCCTTGAAATGCTCTCTCACCAAAGAAGAGACAGTTCTACAAACACATTTATATACTGTTTTTAATACACATACTTTATAAATATCATACTTTATACAACAGGGTGTCCATAAAGTCTCTTTACAATTAAAAAAAATTATTACAAAGGCAATTGATGGGATGTTTTTATCAGATTTGTTCGATGTACTCTGTGGTTATCAAAGTTTTTAATCATATTGCATATGTGTGTAATGGTTTATTGAAACAAAATTGGATACACAGACTCAGCAAAATTACAGGATTATGTATGGAAGACATCCACCATCACATCTGTCAATTTGTGCATTGCACAAGAAATTTATGGAGAGAGGGACAGTGTTGGATGAAGTGAGGCAAAAAAAAAACTTCAATATCTACTTCTCATTTGTAATAATTTCCACAGATTTATCTATTCATTTGCATTTGAAATAAAAAAAAAAAAATGTAAAGAGACTTTATGGACACCCTGTATATTAGACCATAGATTTTTTAAATTATGGATCTGCTGATGTGCAATTTCAGCTGAAATGAAATAAAATAAAATTTCCATTTTGTTCCATTTTTAAAGATAAATGTTTGTACCAAATATGCTAGAACCAATGGTATTTACAAGACAAGATATAAAATTGTCAACTTCTCAGTTTACAAGTAAAGAGTATAATTATCATGAGAGATAATATTATAACAAATTTTGTTTATCTAAATGTATCACTGCATTCCACCATTATAGAAACGATGTATCATTAAGGACTGTAATTAAAAGCACACTTACTTGAACAGCCAGGACCTATCATCATCGTCTATGAGTCTGTCATAAAATACTCGCATCACTTCATGTACCCACAGTCTGAAAAAAAAGAACATATTTCTTTAACTGTTTTAAATTATATACTTATATTAGGTTTTGTTCATAATTATCAACATGTTGCAATTCATACAAACCACAAACTCGTGGGAAGGGGGTTTCAACCAGAATACAAAGTTAAATTAATCATTAAAATATTGATCGAGATGTCTCTAAAAATCTACATTTTAACTTCACAAAGAGTAGATGTTACCTGCACCAGCCTTTGCTACACCAGTTGTGGACCAATGACTGGAAAGAAAAAGGCCAATGGGTCCATTGAATGGGATTGATCTTATGACCCACTACATGTCTGGTGGATTTACATAAGACAGTTGTTATAGGGATATTGTTTTAATTTGAAATATAATTTTAACTCATAAGTGCTGTTTGTACAATTTGATGTTTTCATAATCTTTGACAGAGTTATTATCCTTTTGTAATTATTTAGTGTATACACAGATCATTTTAAGTGGATATTTTTTAAATTTTGTACTGGCAGTCACTATTGACAGTTTTTATTGGTTTATGTTTTCTCTTTTTACTATTTGTTTGTTTGTTTGTATGTTTGTTTACTTGTTTATTAATTTTGCACCTGTCTAACTGTAACTCACTGGACAGTTGGAACAGGACAATGGTACTGTTTATTCTGACAGCAAAGATAATGTTCAGGACAGGCTATGTAGCAAATTAACTGGTACAAAACATTCTTATTGTGTTTAACATGAAGAGTAACAACTAGTCAAGCAATTTCATCTTGAACACAGCCAAACCTTTGTATATAAATTATAAATTTTTTTGTTGTAATTGACGTTAAAAAAAAAATCTGAATATAAAATTTTATTTTTACTTTACTTTTGTGGGTTTAGGGTCAGCAGATCTGTAAACCAAGTAATAAAAAAATAAAAGGTCTGGGCCAAACTTAAAAATATTTTTGTTTCCCCTCTACCTGTAAAGAAGTGAGTAGGTACATGTAGCAGTTTTTTTTTGTTGAAAAAGACACGCTGCATAATTTTGTTAAATGATTCTTTTGTTTGACATCTGACTAGTGTTTTTGTCACTAGCATTATTACACTGCCATCTGGGGCAGTTTTCTTGACGGAAACATAAACAATTCTCTCAAATGACTCTGCCATCTTCGCAACCAACATTCACCCTCTGTTGCACGTGGTTTTTGTGTGTCGTGAATATATTCAGATTGTATGTTTAATTTTCCCCCAGATTCAAAAACATTATGGTCAAAATGGCAATAAATATTTTTAGGTCATGTGAATTTTGGAGGGTCAGTCACATGAGGGGAAACCATTAACTTTTTCAAGGCCAAAATTAAAAAGTTAAAGAGAAAATAAGAAAAACAAACCTAATGAAGACTTTCTTGTTCTCCACCTGTTCTTTCTTGATGAGGCAAATACCGAGGATGACGCGGGAGAAATCTCTCAGGTTGAACACGTAGTGAGACTTGGCTGGGGTGGGCAGGAGATTCGAGATGGCTTGCTTGTACATCTCCAGTGTGCTCGCCACAATCGGGTTTCCCATCGCAAAGAATTCTGCAGAGAATTCCTGACCCTGAACAAAATAGTTTATAAAAAAATCACAAAATATATAAATAAAACATGACAATTCTCTTGCAAAACTATTATTTATCTTTTAGAAAAGATTTGCATTTAGTTCATTATTGTGTAATATTTAAACAAAACATCTAGACAAATAAAGCAAGCCTCAGTGGTTCAGTGGTAGGACATCAGACTCTCAAGCTGAAGACTGTGGTTCAAAACCTCAGTGGTCCAGCGGTAGGACATCAGACTCTCAAGCTGAAGACTGGTTCAAAACCTCAGTGGTCCAGTGGTAGGACATCAGACTCTCAAGCTGAAGACTGTGGTTCATAACCTCAGTGGTCCAGCGGTAGAACATCAGACTCTCAAGCAGAAGACTGTGGCTTAAAAACCACTGGAGGCTGGCTCTCACTTGTCTATGTGTCATAATTTCCAAATGTCTGACATCCAATAACTGATGATTAATAAATCAACGTGCTCTAGTGGTGTCATTAAACAAACAAACAAATTAAACAAATAAATGTTTTAACAAAACTTGCTAAGGCCAAGAGAATAAACAATGTTTTATAATACCCAAAAGTAAAGTTTGTTTTATTTAACGAACACATTGATTTATATTTTATCATGGGTAATTGGACGTCAATCATATTGTCATTCTGACTTATGTACATGTATTTAGAGGAAACCCGCAGCCGCCACATAGGCTACTCTTTCCGATAAGTGGCAAGGGGTCTTTTATATGCACCGTCCCACAGACAGGACAGAACATACTACAGCCTGTGTTGTGGACCACTGGGTGGAACGGAAAATAGCCCCAAACTGCAAATGGGTCTACTGAGAAAGATCGATCCCACGACCGACCAGTCCATAGGTGGACACTACCATTTGAGCTACTTCCCGCTCCCTTATAATTCCCAGTGCATGCATAAGACTTAAGAAATGATTACATAAAAATATTGTACAAATGTTTTTATAACGGTATACCACTACATAACAGTACATCAAACATGTAATAAGGGCTGTCAAGAGTGATGGTAGGCCTCAGGACTGGGTGCTGCATAGGGCCCCTGGTGACTTGAGACTATATATATATGAATTTATGTATTTTATATTAATTTTTGTACTGGCTCTTGAGCACCCATGAGGCCCCTAGGAATTTGCCCCTGCTGATCCCCCCTCTTGATATGCCTGCATGTACATGTAATTTATGTGGTTATCTCCATTTATCCAAATTGTAGACTTGGCAGGTTTGGTGAAAATACTCTTCAATTATTTCTATATAATGTCTTACTCTGAGGAATGTTGAGATGAGGGTGGAGAAGATCTTGACCATGGTGTCATCGTTAAATGGGTTCATTCCAATGATGTTAAAGTGACGGAGGAATCGTGGTGTCACGTGATTCCGACCACCTCCAGGTGGACCCATTGCTGCGAGGAACTGCACGTCTTGCAGAACAATCTTTGAGGTATCCTTTAAATCATACCTTTCAACAAAATATACATCATCAAATTTAATAAATATTCTCATTCAGAAAATAACATAAAATCAGTAATCTGTCATTTCATTGGGTTGCTCTGGCTGTTATGACCAATGAGATTTCCTGCAATAAATATGTCACTATAGTTTTGCAAAGTGCAAATGTTATCAATACAACCAGGTAAAAATTCAATATAACATAATGCATAATGTTACAGGCTTGCAAGCTTTTAAAATGTCATGCACAAAGGAAGTTTAAAAGTTTTGCACAATTAAAACTGAAATAAAATAAATAGTGTATAAAACAAACTACCATTTATTATTAAAGTTATGTCCCTTATGAAATAATTTTCTTTTGTCACTTTCTAACTCTTGTGACATTTCACTCAGGACATAAATTAAATAATAAAAGGGAGCTCATTTTATATCCTCTATTTACAGGAGATTCAAATTTTGCTAAATGGTTTTGTCAATTCGACCCATCAAGTTGCTAAACGCATGGACTACAATCACTTCCTGAAAGTGTGGGATGGAGCCTAGGGCTTCCTGGATGTGGTGTGGGATGGAGCCAGGGGGTGGGTTGGAGGCATGCCCGCTTAATTTTATTGTGAATATCAAAGGTTTTTGAAATGCCTTTTCTAGCTAAAACTTTCAAACTATAATAGACCCCCCAGTGTACTTCAGTATATTTGCACTAAGACCACATGGCTAAGTGTTACATTGATATCATAAAGAGAAATACTGAAAAAGATTATTATTTTGGTATTTTATTTAAATTTTACTAAGCAAAAAGTGGGGGGATAATTATATAGGCACCCCCCCCGGTCCAGAAAATGTGTGTGGGGGGAATATGTCCCCCCATCCCAGGATTTACACCATGGCTAAACATACCAGATTCCGATGTCAATACACTGTCTCAACAGCTCAACAGGAGGCTGGGCACCATACACCTCTTTCTGAGGCATGTTCAGATCATCTATAAAGATGACTGCTTTCTTGCCCATCTGAGGACCATAGACACCCTTTCTTCTCTTGTCCAGTTTGGCCATAATAATGTTCTGGGTCATATTAGCACTGGTCTGTGCTGAGAAGTTCACAAATGTGGGCAGGTATCGGTCTTTGGACAATCCGTGCATCAGCTTGTCCTGAACATAAACACTCTTTCCTGTTCCAGTTGGTCCAACAAAAAGTAGAGGTCTAAAGAAAAAACAAACAATAACTATAGTGTGACCACTTTAAAAAATGTATTACTTAGGAACTATATGTAGGTTATGTATGAACATGTATTGTAAACCAATTTTGTTCCAAACAGTGGTCCAGAACTGGTTCATCAAAGGCCATGGTATGTGCTGTCCTGACTGGGATGGTGCATATAAAAGATCCCTTGCAGCTTATTGGAAAGAGTAGCCTATGTGGCGACAGTCAGTTTCCTCTAAATACCTATGTCAGAATGACCATATGATTGATATCCAATAGCCGATGATAAGATAAAAAAACAATGTGCTCTAGAGGCGTCGTTAAATAAAACAAACTTTACTTTGTAAACCAATTTGTAAAGGAACAATGGAACAGACCTACTATCATAAAACACTTTATATTTGATCATATATCTTTTGTAACAAATATCATATTTCTAAAATGAAAAGGGTTTCAGTTTAAATATCTGCACATCATATTCTTATTACCAATGGCTATATGAAAATAGAATAAAAAATTTTTTTCCTGTTTCATCATCTGTACTCTTTTAAGATACTGTCACATATGGTATAACAATGTATACCAAGTAAATAAGATAACTTGGTAAAGCTCCGCTGACCTGGTATGCTCTATACAGTGGTCCATGAGGTAGGTGTATCGTGCTGTGTCCATTGTTGGCACTAGCATGTCCCTGATCTTCGAGCCCTTGATTTCCATGCCACGAATGAGTTCATTCCAATGTCTCCACGTACCACGAGCTTTTTGCTGAATTAAAACATAAGCCATATCAAAACCAGAAAAAAAGGAAATACATGTAAAAAAGGGGGAAAAAAGTGAAAAAACCAAATAAAAACATCAGAAAAAAAAAGAGGAAAAAAAAAAGAAGGTAGGTTTAAAGGAATTTAGACCGAATACACCATTCTGTCCAAACTGACGTCTGCCAAATCCACAAATCTTCTAGAATGAATTTTAACTCCAAAATTAACTCATAATACACAAGCCCTCTTTTTATTCCACTCTCATCTAAACCAGGAAACTAATGACGTCATTAGATTCAGCTCAGGAATTTTTTAATTTATTTTTAGTTATTACTAATGAACAAAGATAATTATGTGTAAACTGATGGACTGCAAACACTAACCTCATACATGTAGTCATACACGAGATGGTCAGATGGAATTGCACTCTCTATTTTTCCTACAGCTTTCGGAATGGGGTGATCCTCAAACTTCCCAGACAAGAGATCTCGAAAGAATGAATCAAACTTGTGACGTCCATCAACATCGACCACCGCACCTATAGACCATGTTATACCAAACAACATGGCCGACTGCAAGAGAATAGGTTTATTTTAAACAATTTTTTTGTATGTCTGTATTGTTAGAAGTTAAAAGAAAAAAAATGACACCTAAACACATTTGTTAATCAGGAATGGTTAGTTGCATGGGCACAAATCCTGGGTGGGGGATGCCTATATAATTATCACCCCCACTTTTTGCTTCGAAAATTGAAATAAAATGCCTAAATAATAATCTTTTCCAGTATTTCTCTTTATGACATCAATGTCGAAGCCATGTGGTCTTAGTGCAAATATACTGAAGTACACAGGGGGTCTATTATAGTTTGAAGGTTTTAGCCAGAAAAGGCATTTAAAAAATCTTGGATTTTCAAAGAAACAAATGGGAGGAGGCATGCTTCCACTCCTCCACCCGGCTCCATCCCCTCCACATCCAGGAACCCTAGGGTTCATACATCTGTCTGGAGACAAAATTCACTGACTTTTCAAGCATTTTCAAGCACTAATATTAGAACATTCAAGGACATTACTTGTCAAAACAATAAACAAATGGTGTCAGAACCAATAAGTCTCGCGACCCTATTAGAAATGTTATTTCTGGTAATTTTTATACAACAAATTTGACAAAATTCAAGGATTTTCAAGTACTTTCCTTAAATTTAATCAAATTCAAGGATTTTCAAGTCCTTGAAAAAGTCTTTAAAAATTCAGTGGTTTTCAAGGTGCGTACGAACCACAATGGTTCTGTCCTCCTCTACTTCCACAGAGTATTTGTGGCCCATTGTTAGGTGGTAAATGCACAGTATATGTGACACATGGTTTACATAAGAAACCTACCATCAGTGACTATAAATATACTATGACTTACAACAAGATATATCTTGATATGTTTGTGGTCCAAGATATCGTCCTTCTGGATGGAGTTATACATCAACATATCTATGAGGTACATCAAAGATTTCACCTGGTTCGCCTGACTCGCTGGCACGTACTCCTGGAAACAAATGTGCAGATTAATGAATAGATCAACAAGAAAAACTTTAAATACACTCTAACAATAAAAATGAAATATGAAATGAACCACAGTAGAAAACATTGCATAAATATGTTATTTAGGAGAATAGTGCAGATAAAGTTTCAAACTTTTAATATGACAGAAAGTAAATTAAAAACTAATTTATGAGCCTTTTGGGCCAATAAAAGACTTTCATTTCTGGCCTGCCCACAACCATTTTTTAAAAATAACCTGACCAATGGACTAAATATGCCAATAATTTCAGCAACAACTATTCACACTTTTGGTACTGTAAAGCAAGGTTCATACTTCTCTGCCGACACTGGTCAGCAGGAAGTCCGCACACTCCATTGTGGGTGTGTTCATACTCAGTCCACTTTCCTGAAACTCCCCTGTCAACAGATGAGTGAATTCCAGGTTTTTCATGCACGTTTTTTATGGCTGGTAATTCATACTTTGCGTGTTGTTGTTACCCGCGCTACAAATGGATTCATCATCAGAAAAAGCTGCTATTTTATGCGTGCATAGACGTCATAGGGCAAATAAAAAATAAATAGATGATGGTAAGTGAGACCAATAAATATGTGTTGAAATGTATGTGGGGAATTTTTACAAACAATCGACTGATATGATGTATTACCTATAAAATAACAATTTTCTTATTTTGTTGGTAGGAGCTTTTTCTGAAATACAGAGGGAAATGGTGCATTCTGGTGAACTTTGAGGGTCCTTTTCCTCCAACAAATTCCACTTAAATTTGTTTTTGCCCGTTTTGTCAATTTATTTTATATCATCCATATCTCTGTCGCCGAATTCCATTTAAACAAATTGTCTCTAACGTGAATTTTACGTGCTATGGTTACTTTGCGAAGACAAGCTTATGGGCACAGCCATGTTGGATTTCCATGTGAATGCTTTCAACCAATAAGAGCTCAAAGATCCTTTGTGCTTCGCAATTTTCCGTAGAACGTTGGATATGGCCGAAGTGATCTGCGGGAAACTGAAGTAAAGTGTGATCGTTCACAGAACACCGACTGACGACCGCTCACTTGTTTTTCACGGGAGTTGTTTTAAAACTATTTTTTATTTTCTAGGAAACATTTCTGCCTGAGATAAGAGTTTTTCTTTGTTTCTTAGAAGAGAAATGGCCAAAAAATGGACCTCACCACCACCTCAAAATTATCTCATCGGATTTAGGCGATTCACAAGATCGATCCTGGCAAGATCAAATCCGCAGACAATTCTCATCCCTAATAATTACATTTAGTAACTATTTAGAAGCAAACATATTACAAATACAAAAAGCCAACTTAAAGAAACAGCTATTGATGCAAGATAGGCTACAGTAAGAAAACATTATTCTTCTGATTGTTTCATATGCAACATTTATAACCTTAGATGTCCTGCTTCAATGACCCTCACTGTCAGTTGGAGGTCATTTTTCAATTTTAACTCAAATCTTTAAATGTATTTTCTCAAAATCTGCATTACAAATGTTTTCTACACTAATCTTTTGCAAGTAAACAGACAAAACTTTAATTAGCAAACTGTGATTGTTAAAAGCAATTATGAACTTGCAAAGGAATATCAAAAAAAAAAAAAATTAAAATATTTAAATTATTAATATATTTTATCATTCCAGTGGATACTCATAACCCGGTACATATATGTTATATTCCCACTGAGAAAATATCAGCACTGGTTTAACAAGGCATTTCATTGGATTACTCTGGTCATTATGACCAATAAGCTTGGCTGTACAAAATAGGATGTCTCAATTTGAAAAAGTGCAAATGACGTCACTAAAACAAGGAAAGGTACAACGTAATGTCATCCATAACATTATAAGATATCAGTTCTCTAAACTGTTGCGCAATTAGAAAGATTTAAAGATTTTAACGATTAAAATTGTATGGTTTAATAAATAGAATATCAAACTTGTTAGTTTTTATTTATGTCAAATTTATGTCCGTTGTGAAATAATTTTACTCGAGACATAAATTTTATAATAAATTTAACACATTCAACATTATCTATTCTCATTATATATAGAAAAGATAATTAGTTTATTTAATGTTTTCTAACTTACCAGAACCGACTGGTGACTAAGGCTCTGACTTGTAACAATGATCTGAAACTGACTGAGGAAGGTCGAGAAGGCGTCGCGATTTTCCGACTTCACTGTCGCAGTTAGCGCAGTGCGTAGGTGAAATGCCAGACTCTGCCATATGTACATGAGAAGAGAGTTCGGAATATCCGCACCGACGCCACACAGCAGTTCCGCAGCCGAGTGGATCAGCAGAGTGGCGTGTTTCAGAAACATGGCCGGACCAGTTATCACATCAACCGTTAATTCATCTAAAAATATACACAAAAATGAGCAATGAATTAGGAGTATCTGCAAAGATAGAAATGAATACTCGCTCCCCTTACCCAAGGTGAGTAGAAATTGTCAGTAACGATATTAAAATTCTGTTAGTCCAATAACACACAAAACCTTAGACAGATGTCGTACCTCAGTTATGTCCTGTTTCCTGAGATCTATTGTAAATTTCTGATGTGGATCAATTGTTTGGTCCCCAATAACTCATTTAATTTTGTGTTGGACGGTCATTCAATTTATTAGTACATTACAGGGGCGTTGGAATGAAATTCATATTGGGGGGAGGAGGCTTAGGGGCTGCTCCAGTTTCAGAACATCAGAATTTCCCAGTGAATACTTCAACGAAATAAGGAACATATTTATGGAGTGGGGCTGCAACTCCCCAAGGCATCTTTCTCCCTCAGCTCGAAAATATTACAAAATCAACAACTGGCTATACTACCAAGGTTAAAAGTGTTTCTTGTAGAATTTCCTAGAAAAAGTCTGCCAATAATTTGGGCTTGGTAGGGGGGGGGGGGGGGGTTGAACTACTGTTTGTTCATGGATCTAGTAACATTTCTGGACTACTGGTCTCATAAATGAGAAAATATTTTTAATATCTAGCCCTGTTGTACAAACACCACATAGTAGTTCGGAGATGGCGAGCCTCAAAAGAATGACATGTTTGAGAAACATGGCCCGTTTCACATCAACTAGTAATTCTGATATATCATTAATTAGAATTTATTTAAATTAGTTACACACTTACTTATAAATAATTGAAAAAAATGACATGCGTTATATTTTCTATTTTACTAGGTGAAAAAAAATAGCAAGCTTATATGAAAGATTTAAAATATTCATCCATTAATGAAAAAAAATAAAACCAAAAAAATATAACAGAAAAAGAATTTCAATTAAAAATAATTTAAACAGTAGTTTGAGAATAACATTAGAAATTAATATCTGGGTAGTAATTTGAAACAAAAATAATATCTAAACTTGTAGCTAAGTTATAAACTTTCAAAACGTACCAATAGAAAAGACAGCTGGTGGAAGTTCAGAAACGACTTTCTGACACGCCAAAATACGAGCAAGAACTTCACAACCTTTCTTCTGAAGAGCACAAAATGAGGTTGATGATGAGGTTGTATTGCTGAGGTTCAAACGTGGAGTTAGTGGACTTGATATTGCACTCTTCAGTCCTGGAAAAGAAGAATTTCAATACATTAAATTAGAAAATTAGATTGCAGTTTTAATTATTATCCATACTTACGAAAGAAAAGGATTATTTAACTCTTTCTCCACGACAGGCCGGTAGACCGGCTTGTAATAGCCAAGTCCTCTCACCACTACAGGCCGGTATAGCGGCTTGTAACACCTGTTCATATTTGACGCTGAGTGATGCGTGAAATGTCACGTGAACATAAATGCCGAGTTTTTCTCAGCATTTTGATTGTATTTAAGAATGATAACTCGCATACTGTGTTGTAGCATTTGTTTATTGGATACAAGACATATACCTATCAGTCTGTGGGTTGATGATTGTCATTTATGGTTTTATCCTTTACAATTGCTGCGGTGCTGCATGATACTGTTGATAGTCTTAAGTATGCCCCTAGAGGGATGACCCGCATACTCTTAGGGTCTGAGCATTGTGACAAGAACGTAAATATGCACATTTTACCTGTTTTTACCTATGTATCACCAGTTGGTCAATATTATTTTATATTTAGACAAGGCAACCTTTCCCCTTTCAGGAAATGTATAGTTTGTAACTAAAACTGCTGACAGATTACTCAGCATTAACCATTATTTAGATTGACCCAAAATGTGTTCCCTAAACTCAGTGTGCAAGGAAGTACAGTGCTAAATATACTTAGTGGTGAAAGAGTTAAGGAAGACCTAAATACATTATAAAGCTTCTCTGTTTAGTACTTACCTTGTGCAACAGAGTCTGACTGGACGTCCCCGTCGTAGTTTTTACAAGCCCAGACGAAGCCTCCTTCTGATTTCATACAATACGCAACCATGTCGTCGATCAAACGGTGTTCGTACCATATTTCCTTAGCTTCGAACTTTGTTTTGAACTCTCTGACAAGCAAATGAAAACAATTCAGAATAAGATTATCAGGGAATATTTAAAAGATTATTTCCCTCTGTAAAAATCAGTCCTCCTAGAATACAAATAAATTAGAAGAATTTTTGTTTAATGACACACCCAGTACAATGGTTAATAAGTTAATACTGGGTGTCAAACACATAGTACAGTATAACCTCGATTTATCGCCCCCCGATTTAACGCCAACCTCTCATATCGCCAACTTTCTTCCAAGTATGATTTGTTTTCTTTGTTAATTCCCTCTACTTAGAGCCACCCTCGCTATCCGCCAAACATGTTTTCGAACAAAACGCATTTTATATGTTACAGTCCCATCGATTGTATCGCCAATGCTTCAATTAACTGTAATCAAGCGGCTCGACAGGAGTATATTCGCCTTAATTAAGCTCATCAGGAGTTGGTACTTTTGTTATTGTCTAATGATTGACAAGACCAATGTGTTAGTTATCATTGCAGTGATTCTGCAGTTTAAAGTAGCGGTACAAGACAAAAAACCGCTCTGATTATCACATGACAATAATGTTTAGTAGCGCATTCTTGGCATCCTCACTTTAACGCCAACTCGATATAACGCCAAAATTACATTTGGACGATAGTAGATGGTAAATCAAGGTTATACTGTACATTTGTAACAATGCTAACATGCAGTTTAAAGAAAATAACAACCACATAAGCAACTCATTCTGACTTGCAGAAGGAAACTTTTATATATGCAACTTAAAACAGGCAGTTGCATTAGTGTAACAATGCCCTTTGTTACACTAATTGCAGGCCAATAATAGGAAAGAGAAATAGCCTAGTGGGTCCACTTCACAAAAAAATTAAATATTAATAAAGTCAAGTTAAAATGTAAATTGTCAAGGGTCATAACTCATGTTCACATGGGTGAGGATACCAGATTTTGTCACTGTGGGTATACTCATAGTAAAATCAGTACTACACTACATTAAATTAAAGGCACAAGCAACAATAATGTATCATGACAATTGCTGGCAAATGGGAATAACAAATCAATATATTTAAAGCTGGTTATAAATGATATTGTTTTACTAGAGCACATTGATTTATTAATCATTCATTATTGGATGTCAAACCTGTTTCCTTTTTCCTACAGTAGCAAGGGATCTTTTATATGCACTTTCCCACAGACAGGACAGCACATATCATGGCTTTTATATACTATAGTCTGTTTATGCTACTTGGAACATGGATTTTTTTCGATTTCTTTAGTTTGCGTGAACCTAGGCGAAAAAAGACTAGAGTTTTGGAAATAACAAAAATGTCCTATGTTCCAATTTTTTTCATTACTTTATTCAATAATAATTTTAAATATTACCCATTCAATAGTGTAAAATTTGATTAAATTTGACAATGGCAACATACATGGTAGATGACATGATTACAAAGTGAGGTAACTCACATTCCAAACATCTTGGTCATTTCCGGTAATATTCGTATCTCGTTCATCGTTTTTGCATTAATAAATAAATTTTTGCAAATATGGCATTGAAATTAAATTATGATAAATATATTTATAAAATAATAACTGCGTAACATAAAAATACATTATACAAATAATTACCTAACATCCCCATTCTATATGGATTTGTCCGACGTCTGCAAAATGGC
>JAULBS010115289.1:0-14676 GCA_032355785.1 Symmetromphalus regularis | reverse complement strand
AGTGCCAGTGTTTTCAGTGAATATCTGAGATATTGGTCATGATTACACATTGTTATCACTTACATGTTTGTATTAGTACCAGTGTTTTCAGTGAATATCTGAGATATTGGTCATGATTACACATTGTTATCACATGTTTGTTTTAGTGCCAGTGTTTTCAGTGAATATCTGAAATATTTGTTGTGATTACACATTGTTATCACCTACATGTTTGTATTCGTACCAGAGTTTTTATCTTTGAATAACTGACTAAGATAATATTATATTCAATCACATGCAGGTAGAGACTAAGATAATATAATATTCAATCGCATGCAGGTAGAGACTAAGATAATATTATATCAATCACATGCAGGTAGAGACTAAGATAATATAATATTCAATGACATGCAGATAGACTAAGATAATATAATATTCAATGACATGCAGGTAGAGACTAAGATAATATTATATTCAATCACATGCAGGTAGAGACTAAGATAATATAATATTCAATGACATGCAGGTAGAGACTAAGATAATATAATATTCAATGACATGTAGGTAGAGACTAAGGTAATATTATATTCAATGACATGCAGGTAGACTAAGATAATATTATATTCAATGACATGCAGGTAGACTAAGATAATATTATATTCAATGACATGCAGGTAGAGACTAAGATAATATTATATTCAATGACATGCAGGTAGACTAAGATAATATTATATTCTATGACATGCAGGTAGACTAAGATAATATAATATTCAGTGACATGCAGGTAGAGACTAAGATAATATTATATTTAATCACATGCACGTAGATGGCTTTACTTTGTGTGCACTAGCAACTTCTTGAAGTTATATGTGAGAGTTAAGGCCATTAATTAGAACAAGTATAATAGTTCTGATATTTATTCATTGCTGCCAAAGCAAAGATACATCTAGTAGTTCTACCAGTTAACTCCTTCCAGTTAACTCCTTCATACCATATATTAGTACTTACTGTAAAATTATTTAAGTTTGTAACTTTAGTATTGTATATAAGCAACTACTTTTGAGCAAAGCGGCCTGAAATAATTTTTAATCTCCTTTTTTTCTTTTTTCTCAAATAGATGTCAAAGATAGTTTTAAATAAAAGAATGGCCCTCTGCATGTTACCTACTATAATAATCTTATAAAAAGAAATTGAGATCACTTAAATTGGACAACTTTGTCAGTCTATCTATATTTAATTTCGGCACATATTTTGAAAAATGGTTACCATCCAGGTTTTTGATGCTTCAGCTATGTAGGTAGATGTTTCAAAAGTACTAAATGTAAAGCATGCATATGGAATAATTTATTTAAACTTTGTATAAAGTATATCACGAATACACAAAATCGGTCAATATGAATATAGAAAACGGACATTTTGGGGAATATTGTGGCCATTTTGTAAAACAAGTCTGATCATGTTTTAAATACCAGAATTAGTTTTAGCATCCTCTTAAATATATAAAAAGATACTGAGATTATTAAAATCGGAAAACTATTAATGTAAATGTTCAAAACAATATTTAGATATATAATAATTTGGTTACCATCTTGATAAATGTCATTCTTGTATCATTTAAAATATTATTCCTGATGGCCATTTTACAAATATTGCTGGTAATTTCGCTATTTTTTGGTGCTGCCCCACACTATGAACCGACATATTTTCTCAACCCAGCACTAGATGGCCATTTTACAAATATTGCTGGTAATTTTGCTATTTTTTGGTGCTGCCCCACACTATGAACCGACATATTTTCTCAACCCAGCACTAGATGCCCATTTATCAAAACATTTTTGTTTACATAGATGAAAAGGAACTATTAAAACTTATGCCTACATAATGTCCTCACCAAGTGACACTTAGCTCATTCTGAAGCCTGTCTAATAAGATTTGTTGCTGCTTATTGCCAATAATATCAACACTGTGTGATGGCAAGCTGTAGGTCGTCGAATCAATCCTTCTCAGTGGATCTATTAACAGTTTGGGTTATTTTCCATTCCAGCCAGTGGTCCACAACTGGTTCATCAACAGCCATGATATGTGCTGTGCTGTCTATGGGACAGAGCATATAAAAGACCCTTTGCTGCTTATCAAAAAGAGTAGCATATGTGGCTGTAGCAGATTTCCTCTAAATATATGTTAGAATGACCATATGACTGATGTCTAATAGCCGATGATGAGATAAAAATCAATGTGCTCTAGAGGCATCATTAAATAAAACAAACTTTACTTTTAAGATGCTTATTTACTTGTAATATAATTATCAATGGCAATATCAAATGGCAAAAACCATGGGTCTTTTAAAATGACATACTTCAAGATGTATCATAGACTTTCTCCACATTAAAAACCTTCACTCCTTTAGATGAATTTAGGGAGAAATTTACTGAAAATAGTTAACCTGAGACAGCCAATACTTCTCAGATGAAAGGAAAGAATTGTCTTGTTTAGAGACACCTAAGGACACAGTTTATTCAGCAGCTATTAGGCATTAAGCATGGTGTTTTGGGACTCATTGTCTTTAGAGGAAATTCACTACCACCACATATGCTACTCTTTCTGATTAGCAGCAGGCTGAAGCAGAGGATTTGTTTTTAATTATAGTTTTGACATAATTTCATCAACCATACTCTCACCCACCATGAAGATCAAAGGCATAGATGCGGGATTTCTGAAAGGTGGGGTCCAAATGTGATGGGTGAACAGGATTGGGGGGAAATGGTTAATTTTCATGTCCTTCCACTTGGAAAACATATATAAATTTTTGTTTTAAATACGAGAAAAAGGGGGGTTCACACCTCCTGGACCTCCCTCTGGATCCACTACTAGTTCAATAAGGGGACATGATGCTGCAGATATCCAGCAGATACTCATGGCTGGGTTACATGGTTGATATACTCGGGCAATTAAAATAAATAACACAATTGACCTTAGCCACCGCCCCAAGACATTTACATCTTAAAATTGCAGTGTATGGTCAGGTAGATTTTGATTTGGACCAGCAGACTTTTCATCTAGCCAGTCTGAATAACAGTTAATAATTTCAGCTATATTAACTCATGCAATATTTGCAATGCAACTTTGACAATGTAAGTGTAAAAAAGGAAAACTAGTGTTATGTAGATAACTGACTTTATTTCTTTCTTAACAAACAGTAACAAATAAATACTGTACAAAATTGACTGTAAAAGCAATAATTTAGTATATTATTTCTAGCCATTATAAACATACAAAACTGCATTGATGATTTCGAAAAATACTGCACATTACAAAACAAGATCAAACAACATAAAATTTGTTAACCATATAAAACCATTAGAACAACATCAGTACTGTACATATTACATATATCCTTTCAACATAATAACAAGAACTAATTATAATTTGGCCAAACTATATACTAGCTGTGAGATAATGAATTTGTTCATTAAAAATCAGTGTTACAATTTTATTGTAAGAAGGAAAAGAAACCATTAGTTTAAGACATATATCTAATTTGGAGATAGTTTAATAATATAATATTTTATAACTTTACATAAAAATAAAAACAGAATTGAATATCTAGATAATTTTAAGTTCAAACATACTTTAAGACTGTATTATAAATCGAATAAGAATATTGGTACATTCATTAATACTTAATCACAATTTAAAAGCACATGTTCACTGAATTTATTATCAGAAAGATGTATACATATGTACTAATATTGGATAATTTATAATTGAAGGTGTTATATATGAAATCTTATCATAGCAAACGAGTTATTATGATTAAGTCACTATAACAGATAGCAAACAAAAAATTAGAATGTTTATTAATAAAAAATCTAAATTGCTGATTACAGAAATAGCATGTGTGCCTGTTTATGTACAAAACATAGTACAGGAATTGAATTTTACATTAATGTGTTTGGCCTAAGAGAAACAGACAGGTCAGAGAATCAGGTTATAGATGAACACAGTTGTGAATTATAATAATACACAGTATTGATGAAATGCAACATCTGGTTACAATTTAAAGATATTTTGGAGTAAGTTTCTCAACTGGTGGATGAGAAAGACATGTCCATAAAACATTTGAGTATATTTGTTCTTACTGATTAAAATATGAGAAAGATTATTGCACAAAAATGTGGAAAATGGAACATAATTATTAATGTTGTAATTTAAAGATATTTTAGAGCAAGTGTGTGTGTCAGAAAACACAGAGTATATATGATGTTGCAAAAACTTGGGTTATCATTGTACACAAGTTGTATTCGTGTATGTTAAAGTGTAGAGACATGATGTCAGAAACACATCCATAACACATTAGAATATATGTGATGTGAAAACTTGGGTTGTTGTGCACAAGTTGTATTCATGTATATTAAAGTGTGTAGAAATGATGATGAGGTGATATTGAGGTAACAGATATAAATACTGGAACTCGTAAATGAGTAGAATAAGTTATATTATCTTTGCTTATTCCAGTGTTATACTAACTTATCTTGATATCATGTTATACAGTTATATGTTAAAGTGTGGAGACATGGTGATGAGGTGATGTTGAAATAACAGATTTAAATACTGTAACTCACAAATGAGTAGAATTAGTTATGTCATCTTTGCTTATTCCAGTGTTATACTAACTAATGACATCATGCTATACTGTTATACGTTTTTGTCAGGTAGGCTTGTTATGGAGATTAATTATTGTACATAATTGTTTTTCATTTGCTGATGTTCATGCCATTGTCAACAATTGCTTTCTGGAAGCGGAGGGCAGAGCCGGAGCCATAGCTGGAGGGCTTCCTGGAAGTGGGGGGTGAAACTAGGGGCATGCTCCCAACTAAAACCTTCAAACTATAATAGACTCACTATGTACTTCGGTATATGTGTGCTACGACCACATGGCCAAGAGAAACATTAATATCATAAAGAGAAATACTGGAAAAGATTATTATTTAGGCATTCTTCGAAGCAAAAAGTGGGGAGGAAAAGTACATAGGCACACCTCTGTCCAGAAAGTGGTAGAGGATAATTACGTAGGCACCCCCTCTGTCCAGAAAGTGTTGGAGGATAATTACATAGGCACCCCCTCTGTCCAGAAAGTGGTGGAGGATAATTACATAAGCACCACCTCTGTCCAGAAAATGGGGAGGATAATTATATAGGCATTCCACTGTCCAGAAAGTGGTGGAGGATAATTACATAGGCACCCCCTCTGTCCAAAAAGTGGCAGGATGTGTCCCTCCAGGATAAATGCCCATGGCTGATGTGTCAATTATTGTTTATACCACTCTTCTTTCAAATATTCTTCATTTTTTCTTTACTGTATAACATTCACTGATGTGCACATCCCCCACCTTTTTGACAGACATGTATGTCACACCTCTACTACATGCACACTTATTATGACTTAGTCTTGTACACTTAATGAGTATACTCATAGATATAAATGCATTAAAAGTCCAATTTCACATCTATGGTAACATATGTACAACAATAAAATATGAGTGTCTAAGAAAACGTTTAATTTCAGCCAGTGTTTCCTATCTCACGTTCAATCTAACACAAAGCAGAAATTGTCAATCAAATCGCTCTGTTAGAAAAGGTCAGTTAAAGTGTGACACAAAATACAGAATAGTCCCATACCATATAGAACAAAGTGGCTGCAGACAACAGTACTTCAATCTGGCCCAGTTTAAACTGTACGAAAGTGAGTTAGTGACAGCACTTCAATCTGGCATGGATTAAACTGTACAGAACTGAGTGACAGCACTTCAATCTGGCCCAGTTTAAAATGTCCAGAACTAAGTGACAGCACTTAAATCTGGCCCATTTTAAACTGTATAAAACTGAGTGACAGCACTTCAATCTGGCCGAGTTTTAAGTGTACAGAACTGTGTGATAGCACTTTAATATGGCCCAATTTAAACTGTACGGAAGTGAGTGGAAAGACTTCAATCTGGCCCAGTTTAAACTGTACAAAACTGAGTACAGCACTTCAATATGACCCAGTTTAACATATTCACCACCGATTACGCGTATACTCATATTTGTGGTTTTCATATTTTAGCTTGTACAAGTAGACTTGTAGCAAATATAAGCTTGAGTTACAATTACTAGCCAGGGTGAATAAATGTATAAATCAACAGTATCAAATGGTAGACAACACTAGTTTTGCTACTGTCGATTTATACATTTAATCACCTTGGCTAATAATGTGATATCTTATAACTTGAGCTTATATTTGCTATGAGATAAATCGTACTAGCTAAAATATGAAAACTGTATACTCATAATCGGCAGCAAAAGTGTTAAACTGTATAGAACTGAGTGACAGCACTTCAATCTGACCCAGTTTAAAATGTATGGAAGTGAGTGACAGCACTTCAATCTGTCCCAGTTTAAACTATATATAACTGAATGACAGCACTTCATTATGGCCCAGTTTAAACTATATAGAACTGAGTGACAACACTTCAATATGACCCAGTTTAAACTATATAGAACTGAGTGACAACACTTCATTATGACCCAGTTTAAACTATATAGAACTGAGTGACAGCACTTCAGTCTGACCCAGTTTAAAATGTATGGAAGTGAGTGACAGCACTTCAATCTGTCCCAGTTTAAACTATATATAACTGAGTGACAGCACTTCATTATGACCCAGTTTAAACTATATAGAACTGAGTGACAACACTTCAATATGACCCAGTTTAAACTGTACAGAACTGAGAGACAGCACTTCAATCTCACCCTGTTGGAACTGTATGGAATTAAATGACAGCACTTCAATCTGGCCCAGTTTAAACTGTATGGAACAAGTGACAACACTTCAATCTGGCCCAGTTTAAACTGTATGGAACAAGTGACAACACTTCAATCTGGCCCAGTTTAAAGTGTACGGAAGTGAGTGACACCACTTCAATCTGGCCCAGTTTAAAATGTACAGAATTGAGTGACAGAACTTCAATGTGGCCCAGTTTAAAATTTACAGAATTGAGTGACAGCACTTCAATGTGGCCCAGTTTAAAATGTACAGAACTGAGTGACAGCACTTCAATCTGGCCCAGTTTAAAATGTACAGAACTGAGTGACAGAACTTCAATCCAGCCCAGTTTAAAAGGTACAGAACTGAGTGACAGCACTTTAATCTGGCCCAGTTTAAACTGTATGGAAGTGAGTGGCAGTATTTCAATCTGGCCCAGTTTAAACTGTATAGAACTGAGTGGCTGCAGATGACTGAACTTCAATTTGGCCCAGTTTAAACTGGATTCGCTTCAGCCAGGTTAGCAGTAAGCTTGAGTTTAAAGAAGACTGGTCCTTGGTTGGATGAGGTGGCTCCCACGATTGGCAGGTCTGCAGTCTCACTTGCAAGTGACCAGGAAGCTACAAAGACAATACAAAACAATGTTTATTCAACCACAGTATATCGGTTAACATGGGACAATATTTCTAAATCTGAGGTAACAGTAAATTAGTTTGTCTGGTATTTATCCAGGCAGCCAATTGTTCAGTTATGTTAATTATTAAAGGAATGCTAAAGTCTACAGGGCAGCATAAAATGGATTAATATTTTTCAGAAATAAGAATGGTGCAATAAAATGTTTAATACGTACATGGATTTAAGATTAATGAACATTACAAACATGGATTCTTTCTCTCACGCATGAATAATAATGCGTGAGAAAGCTGCATGATGCGGGTTGTGACGTATGATTCGAACAATAACAAAGTAAAAACTGTATTATTGCGTTATCAGAAAGATTCATTTAAGTATTGTTTATAGTTTTGTTTGCATTATTAGATGGCTTACCAACCATTTATGTTCAGCCTGAACGTTTAGATAGTGATAGTGGATCAGACTTTGAGATTTCATCATCATGGGGCGGATATTAATTAGGAGGAAACAGAGATTGGTTGTCGTGCAATAGATGAAGGCTAATGGATATGGTTGCGTAACTTCGTTCAGACGACAATTTTTTAAGTTAGCGATTACACATTTCTGTTTTAATTTGGATCTTTTTTTTTCCAGCTCAAACTGTAATACAACAGAAATGCGATTTCTCGCAAACAAAGACGTAATAACAATTAACTTTTTTCGTAGAATCTGCTACTATTATATGGCTATTATGAGTTTCGCACAATGCTTGTTCTGGCATGACGTCACGCAGTACGGCTATATATTTACAAAAAGAAGTTCCTTTTCTTACTTTTGTACATGGAAAATGCGTTTTAAGTACTAATAAATTTTGGTTTAAATTTTTTATTATCTAATGCCTTGTAAATACACTAATCCATTTTATATGGAACACTGTATGCTTTAGTATTCCTTTAAACGCATACTCCTACAGAACCTTGACCTAATTAATTTCCAAACAAAGAATTGATTTTAAATATAAACACTTGATTTGTCGATAGAAATACTTCATTCAACTATTTACATAATCACTGCATCTCACTTATTATCAATATTTTAAAAATAATTATGAATTATGCTAACATACAAATAAATTTTAAAAAACATTTGTTTTCCCATTAAGTTGTGATGAATATATTTCGAGTCACATGATGGGTATTTCCCTGTTAGCAGTTATTTTAAAACTTCTGAATATTTTTGTAGCTGCAAAACAATTTTGTACCAATTTATTTTGCCCCACAAGGTCAACTCAACATGGAATTTCCTATACCATGGTTTTGCGTGATATGAAAACGAGATCTAGTATAACAAATACATGTAAGTTTCATTCGTAATCAATATTTAGACTACAAAGCCTGTTACATTCCTTGGGACTATTCCTTTAAAGCAGATAATATTGTATTTTAACATTTTTAGTTATTTTGCCAGCACTATGTCATGTTAAAGTTTGCAACTTTTAACTTTGTCTCGAACATAATGGTGCACTATGTAACTGATCAAGAGTATGCATGGGTTAGAAGCTGCATAACCAATCAGAATGATCGTTAAATATTGTAACCTGGGTTTATCAGTTGCTTTTAAAGGCTTCTGAGAATTGAAAATTTGCTAAACCTATTAATAGGTTAAGTACAATAATTATTCTATTTCAACATAATTATATGTTATGATGTAATTAATGACAATTATTCAATAAATTATGAAAATATGAGTTATCAGGATACAAAATAAATATTAGTTGTAGCATGGCCGCCATTTTTTCTTTTGTTCTAACTGTGCTGGTATCTGGTGATGTTCTTGAAGGTGGCGGTAACTTTGATACCTATTGTATGGGACACTAATGTGGGCGGCATCAGGAGAAATTCATGCAAAGTCATGCAAATAAAAAAACACACCAACAAAACTGTTTTCAAGTTTTTATTTTTACCAGACAAAATAGTTTAGATTAAAAAGGGTGTGGGTGGGGTGGGGTGAGGTGGAAGTATTCACAAATACTCCGCCGTTCACAACAAAATTAATAAACGAAAAGAATAAACCACATCTTGGCAAATGTCCCCACACAGTTTATAAAATATCCTATTTTAGTCTGAAATGAAGGGGCGTTTACACGTTAAAGTTAATAGAAATGTTGCAGTTGCTAAATGTTGCAGACTGCAAAGACGATGCGACTGTTCCTCTATCTGATCGTTGCACCTTACAAGGAATATCCCCATCAGTGGTACTAGTATCTGTCGGGCGATACCCTGCACTTTCTGTCCGAGGGAGAGGTGGATCAAGTACCGACGCAACCCGCTTTTGTAGAACAACACTGGCTTGCTTATATTTTCTAACACCTTTTTCAGAACGGTGGCCGGTCCTAGCCATAATTTCCTGTTCTTCAATGCCGGTGTTGTACAGCTGAGTAGCGCACGTTCTCTTCCCGCTATGGTTCGAGAAGTTGTCATTCAGTCCTCTGCGTTGACAAATGACTTTCATCATCCCCTTCAGTTTATTGACGCCAACCTGTTATTCCCCATAACGAACACCTTGCAAAGGTCGCCTGTAGAATGTTCCACTATTTCCGAGGGCGTCAGTATACTTCTGGAAATAATAGGCGATATTCCGTTCTCCTTAAAAAAAAAGAGAATTAAAAATATATTATTTTTTTAATGTTTCCAGAGCAGTATCAAGTACAGACGCAGACACATATTTAAGGATTGGGTGTGGTGTGTGTGTTTGTGGTGTGGTGTGTGTGTTCGTATGCGTGTTCGTGCGTGTTAATTGGTGAATTTTAAGTTTGCTATTTTATTTAAACATTTTTAAATATTTTCTTATAAAAACAAGGGGGCTTAAACCCCCTCAACACAGTAGTATGGCCGCACAGACTCCAGTTACACGCTTAGTATTAAAAAAATCTATTTTTAATTTTTATTATTTTTAAAGATAAGAAAGAAAATTAGTTTTAACTAAAACAAGCTGCTCAAAAATCATTAAATCCGCAATGCGTCCTTTTAGGTAAAATCGGGTACCTGAAAATACTAATTTATTTTACTGGACCTAAATCATAGCATACATACCTTCTTTGCAATAGTGACTAATGTTCTTGTTGATGAGCTGTTTTTGCTTTAACCCGCCAGAATTTCGGCCATGAAAATCCAAGAATCTTCCGCCCTTGTCATCTATGCCCGTTTCGAACTGTTACAATAGAGCGAATGATGTTCATCATGACCTCTCAAAACCAAAAACTTTGCACGCATACATAAAAGAATACCGTCCACTGCAATGTCTTAACAACCCACATTATCAAGTACAACGAACGAGGCGGGTATGGGCTTCCGTCTTGCTTTCGACATTTTACGACGAACTTTCCCAAAACAGAATCAAACTGCTGACTGGTCATTTCGGTCAGTTTTGAAAAATGCTCCATATCACCATCATTTCGATGACATCTCCAAGCCTCAAACACACCTAAAGGCCATTTAGTATTTTTCTTTGTGTTCACATTTTCTATCAATAAGATTTCGAATTTCCTCATCATTAATTGGTAGGTCAAAGCGTTCAAAACTTGAATTTTTAGTTGTCTCATGCTGAGAATCCAAATTCACTTCAAACTGTCCGATGTCAACATTAACAGAGGAAACGTCATTCAAAGTTGTGTCGTCCATATAATAAGCAGTGTTATTTTGTTCAACAATTTCGCAAATTTGAGACAATAAAATATCGTCATCTTCGTTTATATGCCAGTCATTCACAGACATATTGGCTTCTGCACCGTTACAGCTCATGGTCACAATGAAATTTTGTTATAATAAATAAACACTTAAATAGACACTTAACGCCTACACAAAACGTGCAAATTGTGATATTGGTGATATTATCACGTGAATACATAGAAGAATAAACTTCAGAAAGCGTGCATGCAGGAGCGGACCCAGCATTTTAAAAAGAATATATGGCGCCTTTTTTAGCTGAAGATTGTTTCGAGTCGTACTCATTAGTAGTAGTGGTAAATAGATGTCATTGTAATATTTAAGACTAAATACAATCTCAAAAACAAAAGCACGCCGCACATGTCAAGACACTGACTGTGAGTTTTTAATAGGTGTAGAACGCACCCTTTTTGGATTCACCCATTCATAATATAGTGGTAATATTGACAAAATTATAATGAATAATACGTGCTAAAACAAAGGCCGAGCAATAACAAAAACACAAATATGAATAAGTTAAATAAACAATGAATATACAGTTGTAAAATATATTTTTACTCGAACATGTTCAATGTTACTTGCACGTGCTATCGCTTTGCATGTGCAAAACCCATGCTGTCATGCATTGGTAATGAACGTGATTGACACCTGGCATGCCATGCTACAAGTTCGTTATTTGATGGGCTGACTCGGGTATCACGTGATATTTCTCGGGATACACTCGTCAGACCCATCCAATAACTCTAACTTAATGCCAGAGAAGAAATCATATTTAGTACCGTAGCTTTAGTATAAGTAACTGTCAAAACACTTTAGCATTCAGTGTGAATAATTATCATATAAATTTTATTTTTGTATATAGATGTGGATTCTGCAAAGCGTGTGGTTCGCGACATGGAGACATCTTTAGCTGCCCTTAAGTCTGCGACAGCCTCACTTTCTCTACTACAGCTGGTAATAGAACTTTCAGAATTGTCAAAATTTACTATTATAATAGAAATAATATTTTCCCCAAATTACTACACTTAAAATGAGGATTATTTTAAGAATTTCAATGGACATGTTAATAATCAGTTTAAATTTCTAGATGAATATGAGTTTTTCTTGTCAATCCTTTCATTCATCCATCCATCTGCCTATCCCCGGATCTCTGTTTCTCTCGCGTTTCTTGTTCTGCTTCATTAATACAGGGATATACTCACAACTGAATATTTTTGTTTAACCTTGTTACTCTTCATTTCAGTTATTTATTTATTTATTTTATTTTTATTATTATTATTGTTATTATTATTATTTTTATTATTATTTGGACATTTTCAGGCTAGAATCGCATCAGTTATTTAACGAGCATGATCACCCACCTCCCGTGAACTAACACTATTTTGACAGTGATTCATGAGTTTATACTCTCGCCATTTTACTAAATGCATATAATTAATATTTTGGTTGGTTGTACTTATTTTCGTGCTTATATCCAATTAAGGTTTAAACACGCTGTCTTGGGCACACAATTCAGCTTCTGATCTGTCTGTTGGGACAGAGGTTAATGTTAGTAGGAAAGACAAAACCCACTGCTGCCACTCTAATGTGACTTCTCTAACCTATAAGAAGGAAGGTATCTTTCATATGCACTATCCTACAGACAGGATAGCGTAAATCACAATTTTTGATAAACCAGTTATGTGCCTATGGTCGGTGTATGTGGTGTACACAAACGCTATTAGTATTAATGTTTTGAACTTTAATTCAAATTATTAATGTTTTCACCATATGGCAAATGTTGTCATCATTTGGCTATATAACTGAACTGTTGAGTCATGTGATCAAATAACTGTTTTGACACACGCACATACATATGCAAGGGCGGTGGAGCAAGGTGGAGAGGCCTGGGGCTTCCCATAATATGTTCTTTAGGTGTTTTTTCAAAAACGCTATATAGATATAACGGATTTACCTACTTTCCCCTCCGATTATTCATTTATTATATTATTTATCATATTATATTACTATTTGTTATTTATGCTTCGTGAGCAGCTCTTCCTCCCAATATGAATTTCGTTCCAATGCCCCTGATATATGATAATGTGAAGATACACAACTCATTATCACTATTTTAAATTTTGTCATTTCAGAATACTAAACTCAATGAAGTGGGGACTTCAGTTGCTTCTCTGAAGGGCAAGCTCACTGTCAGTCTTATTGATGACGTAAGCAGATATTATTTTATTAGAATAGGCATCCATAAGTGAATATGATGAAATTATCCTTCCGGTATTAACAGTACTTTCAAATCAGTAAGTTAGAAATAGTTTGTTTCAATTTTATTTTGTTTACTTTGCTTTACTACCGTTTTGTTTACGATTATAGAATAATAAAGCATGTGTTTACATTTATATTGTTATGTTATATATAATTCTGTTTAATAATACTGATGGTAAACAACAAACTAAAGTACTAGCCTACCCAAAATGAATTAGCATCAGCATGCCCATGCACAGTTGGTAGTATGCCAGAACCAGATGGGAAATACAGGCCCCCATTTCAAACTGCTTATCAAGTAATTTTTGTAATCAGTGCTAAGTATCAGAGGGAGTAAGTCCCCCTCAAAATCGTAAGCCCGTGACAACTAGCCTATCTGATACCCCGCCTGACCGATCACGAGCATCAGTGGGATTATTTCAAATTATTCTTCACTTTGTTTTGACAAAATTCTCACAAAACTACTTATTCGTCAGAATGCATATCAATAACACATCATGGAACTAATATCGGATCAACTTGAGAGGGAAAAAAAGCTCCATCGCTTGAAACACGACCATAAAATGCTAACTGTAGATGCTGTGAAACGGCTGTATTCCAGTGTTTGAAATATTAATATTTCAGATGCAACAAATGGTAAAGACAAAGCTACAGGCAGGTGTGAACACCGCTATGAACAGTAAGTCAACAGTTGTTATTTATATTACGATACACTATACAACTGATTAAATTTATGCTTTACATTAAAGTCGCACTGCTACTGAACCTGTGAATAGGTAAATTAATGATAGAATCATAGTTTATAAGCGGCTATTCAGTTAGTGTCATGTTTTGTTTTATTTGTTTGGCCTGCTTTCATTTCAGAAATAGACGTTCAGGCTAAAATTGACAGCATGATGACAAAAAACGTGGACTCTATACAATCTGATATAGGTGACGCTATAAAACAGGTAATAGTTAGTGCCAATCAGTCCGTGATATACAATATGACGGATCCAGAATATCTCTTATTATTATGCTCTGGTAGTGTTACGATCAAACATATTTGACAAAACTATTGGGAATCTAGCCTCTTGCCAACCTTTAACTCCGTGTCTGATACATGTGATTAAATTTCTAGACAAGCTCTTCTTCTTCAGAGCAATCTTTGTCATATGTAAGTGAAAGTGCTCTGAGATGCACTGAGTCGCTTAGATGCAGTGCGGTTTGAGATGCAGTTAGTCGCTTAGATGCAGTGGGGCTTGAGATGCAGTTAGTCACTTTGATGCATTGCAGCTCTGAGATGCACTGAGTCGCTTA